>JAVJGJ010000030.1:33202897-33223332 GCA_035590215.1 Microhierax caerulescens | reverse complement strand
AGGGCTATCTCCACCTCAGGCTGCTCAGAGCCCATCCAGCCTGGCCTTGAACACCTCTAGGGATGAGGGATCTAATACTTCTCTGAAAAACCTGTGCCAGTGTTCCACCACCCTCACTGTAAAATATTTCTTCCTTGTATCTAGTCTACACCAACCTACCCTCTTTTAGCTTAAAACCATTACGCCTTGTCCTATTACAACAGGCCCTACTAAAAGGTTTATCCCCATGTTTCTTATAAGCCCCCTCTAAGTCTTGAAAGGTTCTTCTTTACCTCTGCAGACCAGAGTCAATCAAAATGCCATCAGATGTAAGGGCTATATTTTAGAAACACAGGTTTGGGGCACAAAGAAATCTCTGCTATCAGGCTTAAGGGTCTTTTCACATGTGTCTCTGTATTAAATACTAATCCTGCAATTTGTGTTTTGCAAGAACAAATAGTTAATAATTTCAGATCTTTTTTTGTCACTGTGCATGCATCATTGTCGTGTTACAAGTTCTGCTCAACGATTATTGCTGAAGTTCAATCCCAGCAGCTCAGCCAGCTGCTCCAGCAGCAGCAGGGCAAGGAGGCACCTCTTGGCAATGCACTTTTCATACCAAAACAAAGGAGAATGAGCTTCTGGAGGACAAATTCTTTGAGGCTGGCATACAGTGATGACCCGTCTTTAAAAGTGGCAGGTTTTAAACCACAATTATTCTTTACCTCAAATGGTGTAGTTATATATATGAGGCCATAAGCAGCAAATCTGCTTTAAGAAATACTCACCCTAGCACTTCTGCTATGCTGGCACCACTGTTATCTGGGGCTGTGCTGAACCCCTGCAACCCCAGGAATTCATTTCAAGGATCCAGTTTACACCACAGCCCCACAAACAGTTGTACTAACACAACTACTAGTGAGGCAAACCTCAGCGGAGAAGTGGGGCAAAGAGCCAAGGACAGAACCTCTGAAGTTCTACAGCTGCAACACCAAACCCACACGGTATGTGCTAACACTGTTAGCACCTGAGGGGCATCAAGCATTCAATACAGAACAGGCCGCTGTATATCCAGCAGTAATCACCAGGTAACTACCTCTGAGCTGCCAGCATTGTGGGAAGTGGTAGGTTCCACCCTGAATTTGCTACGTGAAGGGATGAGCTGGCATGCAATAGGGGTGGCACGGTGCAATCTGACTTCCAGAAACAAGCATAATGCAGCTGGATATGCAGAAATTCAGAAATCATCACAAAGCATGTTGCAAGAAAGATGACTGCTAAAAACAGTATTTACCAAGTGGTACAGCTGACGAAATACAAAGTCCATCAGGTAGTTTTTAAGCCTAATGCTCATTTACTCATTGCTTTGTGCTTTGCTGAAAGCATACAAGACCCTTCCAAGGTAAATAAATCACATTTGCAACCCCCTTGAGGCACTTACACTGTTACAGTGATGTAGACAAGTACTAGTGAAAGCGAGACCTTTTTTCTCTCACCTTTATCTTCCCTGTAGCTAAACTGCATTTTGCTTAGCCTCCAATTTATTTGTTCTATAGCCTTCTGAATAGCTGCATTCAAGATAAACACCCTTATTAAGCAGTTACTGTTCCATCCGTTCTGAAGATAAATATTTAAAAAGGTGCAAAAAAGATTCCGTATCTCCTGCCTGCTAAACATTTTCTGTACAAAGTAGTCATGAAAATAAACGCATCTTAGCAGGGCTCTGGCAACAGCATCTATATGAAATATGTGTTTTCTTTAGCACTGAATTCGAAATCATGATTAAGTTGCCACTTCTAGAACATCTTGTTATCATTTTTTGTTTTCAGGTTGATTTCATTTGATCTCGGATAAAACAGATTTGTTAGAAGAAAGGGACAGGGAAAGAGGTATGATTGCCGGGGTGGCAGGACCTGTAGAACTGTCACAGCTGCTCGGGAACATGCTACCTTCTGCCTCTCATGTACAACAGCAGATCTATTTTATTTCAACCTCTCACAATGCACATGTAATGACTATTTCCTGAGCAAAATAGTTGAATATATACTCCTGGATCAATATTAAAATTTCAGCCTGTGAAGAAAAATAAGAGAGTGCCATAAGAAAGGTCCATACTGACAACACAAGCAGGAGATTGGATTTAAAAATTTCAAAGTGCACAGAAATTTCTGCCAGCTGCAGACACTGTTCCTGGGAAATGACACTCTTGACACTGCACCATCACACAGGAGTAGCAGCAAATGCCACACTTTATTCATAAAGAAAGAAACATCTTCCAATTTCTGAAGGCAGGGAAAACCTATTTCTCAAAATCCTCACAAAATCCTCACCAAAATTCACACATAAACCACAATATTAAAGGCTCTTTCGGCAGAGAGAGATGGAAAGAGTTGGTAAAAACCCACTGGGATTCTTATACCAGAAAATACTGAAATTGCACAGAGCAGCCAGCCTCCTGTGAGGAGCACGATTAGCACGTTAGTTTAATTCCTGCGCATCGCTCCAGCCCACCTGCATTCCCGCAGTGTCAGACCGTGGCTCTTTCTTCGTGTATTAATTTTACATGTTCCTCTCTCACAGGCTGGCAGGGAGCTAACGAGCAGTCCCCCAGGCTTAGTCTGCAGAGGAAAACCGGCAGCGGGACTGCAGCTGTTGCCTAATAAGATCTTCACAGGAGAAGGCAGAGGAGCTGCCCAACGCTAGCAGTCAAGCTGGTTTTAGTGGGGTTTATTTATTTATGTTGAAGCAGCCCTTTCAGACAGTAAAGCTCCTTCCTTACCACTGCAGAAGTTATGAGGGCATAATGGTGTAGTGAAAGGGTCTTACATCAATCAGCCGGAGCTGTGCCAAATTCCTCCAGACCCATCTCCTGTTGGCTGTTTATTGATGGTGCAGCAGATTTTTATGTTCACAAACCACTGAAGTCTTTGTGAAAGACTAGCAACTCTTGGCTTAGATAGCTTTCACTGGGGAGATCCTAATCTCCTGCTTTCAAAAAAAGGCTTGCTTTGATACTCAGGAGATAAAAAAGCAGACTACTGCACTTAATTTGAAGTATGCCAGCCTAGATGGCATATTCTGCATAGAAAGTTCAGAAAGAGAAAAACAATGCATGGAAAACAGCACTAACCAGCTGGAAACACTTCCAGGACCAACAGGGCCATGGAGAGCACACAAGGTCACAAGAACAACAGTGACATCAAACCGTTCCTACAACTTTCCCTTCCAGGCATTCAAAACTTCATGGGAAAGCAAAGGTAACCCACACACAGCAGCAAGCAACACCTTAGGTCAGGCAATTACCTTCTCCATCTGGACAGGAAAACACCTACTGAAGAAGCAGCAAGGCATGAAAAATCCATCCAACTGTTCATGAAACCGCAACCTCATCAGTCACATCTCACTCTGCAACTCAATTTATTCCTTCAGGACTTGTCCCTCAAATCAAATATAGATGCCAGACACCAATTAATAACAGGATCATAAGTTTATCAACTCCAAACACCCACTTTTGGAGGACAAATAATTTGTTCAGAGATCTGCAGCTCCGAAACGGAGTCAGATGGCAGAGGGAAAAATGAACACGGCAGGACTGTATGATCTGTAGTCTCTTTTTTTATCCAGTTGTATGGTCATAGGGAACCTCTGTACTCATTTCATACTGTTTCATGTCCCAGAAAGTAAAATACACTTAACCTAAAACTGTCTGAATATCTAGCATTTAATCTGCTTTACTACCTGAGATTTGAACCATTTAACAAAAAAAGTCCTTGTGGTAAATATTTCACTCTGTAAAATATTTATCACCTTTGCCATGGCTGGGAAGGGTACTGTTCACCACAGATTTTACATGCACATTAACACCTTGATCAGCATCCCCACTACCAGCAAAGAGACTTCTCAGATTTAAATATTTATTCCAAAAAGATAAATTATTCTGGTTTTGCACGGTGACATTTTTAACACACACAATTAGAGGTGGAGCAAAAGCAATGATCCAAAGTGGGGACATCCATGAAGTGCCCTCAGATGAGTTGCAATAACAGCAGAAAGCAGACCTGGCTGCAACACTGCTGTAACTACATGTCTTTCTGGGTAGGAACAGACTGAGCAAAGGAAAAAGCAAAAAAAAACTGAGAACATTGCCATTTTCTTGGGATTTTTCTAGACAGAAGCAAAACCAACACCACAATTCACAAGGAGCAAGAGGTTCTGTTCTGGTTTTTAAAATTCATTATTTATTAATGCATCCATTCCAGTAGATTTTTATTTTAAATACCTGCTCACCCCCAAAAGCCACATTTATGCTTTCAAAGACTCTTAATTTTCCTTTCACTGAGGCATTACTGTATTTCCTTGTCCTTGGAGAGTTTTAGCTGGATTATACATATGTACCGAAACACAGCTGTTCCACTTCTTTTCTCCTTTATTTTTCTCACATAGAAAAACCTGCCTCTATCAGCCACCCAATTAGCTGCTCACTATCAAAAGACTGCTTTGGCCTTTCATCTTCTTGAAAACTCGATTCAAGTGAGAGGGTGTCATGGAAACTGTGTCTCAGGTCATTTCCTGTTTCAGTTTTCACTCACCAAAAATAAAATAGTAGTAACAATAATGGTGGGGTTTTTCTGATGAAAAAAAAAAAAACAAAATAAAAAAACAAGTTGTTATCCCAGTCTGCAAAGCATGCAGTAGCTATTAAAAAAAAATTATTATTCATGAGAAATCTTCATCTGACAAACTAGGAACCTGATTTTCAATTCTGTGGTCAACTAACTCTTCCCTAAAGAAACTGAGGATCAAATGTGAAAAACACAAACCTGCAGCAAATATGCAATTATATTAATGAAAACAAAATATATATATATCTAGCTTTCTGAACATGTATGCTTTTTATAGTTCACAGTACTACCACACAGTGTACACTGTGTGTGTTTCTCTAAGTATTTCACTAAGCAAGTAGGATAGAAAGGTGTTAGATAATTATGCAGTGCATTGCTATGAAACCACCGAAGTTTGGTGCTTTACCTATTCCAAATACCTCCTTTTATAAACTAACAAGCTCAATTACCTCTTGCTTTTGCAAAAACAATACAAAGCTTGCTGAATTGCATTATTATAGAAGAGTTGCACTTGACTTGTAAAGCCACAAAAAACCCTATGAAAGACATCAAATTCACAAATGTGACGAATTTCAACATGCCTGAGGTTACAGGTAACATCACATTTCTGCAACAAGCCCATGCGCATGGGAAGGCCAGTGCAAGGTGACATTTGCAGGGATGTAGCACCTATTTTTGTTTATTCATCTGAAACCAGCAAGAAGTTAACAACATGAATGTTCATCATGAGCCCACATGCAACGTGCTAAAATAGACTCACTACTTGGGTGATTACTGGGAAGTTCATGCTCCTGACAAAGATCCTGACAATATGAATCAGAAATTACTTAATTCCCTCAAGTTCTGAATGTAAAACTTTAGCACCACCTTACAACACACAGTAATTAAATGAGTCACAATCCCATATTGTTTTAATAATGGCATGATTTTGAGGACCTGTCATCAGGAGAAATTTGGAACAGGGACACTATGGGAGAAAAGTGCCAATTTATGTATATCCACATTACTGGGGAAAGGTTAGCTTCTGATACCAACAACCAGTGCTGCCATCTCCAGTTTCTGAACCCTGTAACACACAACTCCTTGTTTCTTTTTTTAAATTAACAAACTACAACCACAAGCTCTTCGAAATTCCAGGTTGTCTATCTAACAACACAAGGGCAGTACTCAAAACTGAAAAACATATATATTATTTTTTATATATACATATATGAGAAAGCTCACAAACTAGGGTGCTTTTAGCCTTAAGATAGGTGGTAAATAAAAGTAATTGAAAAAAATAAATCAAAATCACTCAATGATTTAAGAATGCCTTAGCCCTTTGTCAGATTTTCTCCTGTTTTCATGAAAAAAACAGAAAGATACCATGAGGCTGCACACATAACCATGTAATGCACTTCATTAAACAGAGCTAAATGGCGGGGCTAACAGGGAAAGACAGACAGCCTCCTCTTAGAGAAGGAATTAAATCAAAGATATCACTTATGTGAGAGCTTTTCTTTGGTAAGAAGAGATTGAGGAAAGTGCACAGTAGCTGGAATGCATCCATTTACAAGCACGCCTAGCAAGGGATTATGCCTTCATTCAAAAGCTAACAGGTTGGTGTACACTTGATTTTATACAGAGAAATGCTGCATGCTCATGCTGGGACTGCTGGCAAAAAAAGCGTTGAGTGATTTCTCTCAAAAAGCTTTTTTCAACTCTCAAGATTAAATTCTCAAACAGAATAGTGACATCAATGCATAATATTCCAGTTTATCCCAAGACAAGTGCTTTCAAGTCATTACAGGAACAGGGAGAGCCCAGCCCACTGCCCTTCATCCCTGATTCACTTCAAATTTCGCCAGGCATGTTCCTCTTGCAACATTTTCCAATACAATACCTTCAAACCCTTTTGAAGGTGCCTGGGTGTAACCCAGTCCTCAGCTTTCGCTCTCAGCCACCGCACAACCAACTGCTTTACCCTTTGGGGGAACCTGCAGACACTCAACTCAAGCCAGACACTGATCTACTTTTATTCTTTCTTGACACCATGAGTCTCCAGCTGTGATTGCAGCTGAAAACCCACTGGTAAATACGAGGAACTGGATGAAGGCAGGTGGCTGGGGTCCAAGGCAAGGAGAGGTGAGGTACACTGCACCTGGAGGTACCCAACCACCAGCAGCCCCTGGCTCCTTCCTCATCTGGCTCTTTTCTTAGAAGTGTGTGAGCAGTATTAGTACAGCAACCAGCAAGAAAGAGCACACAGAGCACACCTACCTTTCCCACCAGGCATAGACCATCTGACCAAATCAGAAACCTTACTCCAAATGACCTCAATCACATCTGTCCAGCTTTACCATACTAATCAAAAGTGTGAGGCATTTTTTGCTTCCCCCCCAAGAATCTTCTCTGTGAATCTTTACTCAGATGTTTCCAAACTGGAATAGATTTCCTGGGGTCCTCGCTACAGGACTAAGATGAAGCGCTCTCTCCCTGCAGCCCCACAGAGTGCATCAATTAGCAGCAACTGCAAAAAGGGATGTCTTTATCAGAGAACTTCAGGACTTTTTTTGTTGTTTAGTTCTTTCTGTTAGGGGAAACTAATTAGATGTCCACTAGATTCTTGTTCTCATGAAGACATCTGCCAGGTCAAACCAAACATAACATATCCTCGACCTTACAGCCTTATTTTTTGAGAAAGAAAACCATTTTCTTGCCAAGAATCTGTGGTGAACCACAGACAGAAAAAAATTACCAAAATCCAGCCGAGAGATTAAACAGAAGATGAAAGATAACATCAGATCTCAATTTTTATAAAAATAAATAAATTGAATGCTGTTCTGGTAAGTGGCCATTACAGACAAACCTGATCCATGAACCAAACAGGGACTACCTGGGCTGAGAAAAGTTGTCTCAATTTCACCGGGCTGGGAAGCCGCTATTGTTGATGCAGACCCACTTGTGCTGCCAGGGTAGCACAGAGCTCATTGCAAATGCAAAGCCCCAGCTGGGGGTAGGACGAACTAAACGTGTTAAATGCTCCGCTGGTGAGTGCCCATACCAATCACCCCTGCGTCGCGAGCGGGGTTCCCTTCCCCACTCCCACCTCGCTCCCCATTATTCTCCATTCAAGCTGAAAGCGAGAAGGTCTTTTCCTCTGCTGCTCGGTGTCAGCCAGACTTGGGAAGCTCTGCAGGAATTGCTGAGAGATCCAGAAACACACAAAAGCCTCCTTCCACAAAGCCCCCTTTCATCTAGGCAGTGTGTCTATTAAATAAGTTCTGTTAATGTGCATACATTTTTATAAAGAGATTATAAAGTGAAGACTCAGTCACTAACTCAACTACACAATAAGATTTTTAAGTCTATTACTAGAAAACTGGGATTTAAAATGAGTAGCTGGGAATGCTTCACAACTCCTCTGCAGTAATACTCAAATAGGTCTGGTACCCACAACGAGAGCTGAAGGTGTACTTTCTACATTTTAATGCTTACATTTCTTTATTTGGTGACACGCAAGCACCTTAGATCACAACCACTCTGCTTTGGGCACTGTTCAGGGATAAGACAGGAAGGACAATTCAAGCCCTGGCAGGGTACCTGCACCAAACATGATGCTCAGAGGATAGCTACAGCAGGCTGGCAACAGGAAAGTTTAAAAATAAATAAATAAACAAACTTGATCAGAGCCTGCTCTTTTATCATGGCATTAGGATGAACTGGCGAGCTGCCATTCCTGAGCATTTACTCCTGCTCTCATCAAAACTAAAGTAGTAAACAGCCATTTTATCCGCTTTCTCCATTATATCCCTTTCTTCCTCGCTTTCCTTTGCCCACAGGGGCTCAGCATCTCCCAAGATTTTGAATAACTAAGTCAGGCAGATATAAATTCCTGCTAGCCCTGTGAGAAAGCAAGTTGTTTTCTGTCCACTGAAAGGCAAAAAAACCTAGAATCTTTTTTCTTTCTGCATCAAAGCAAGGCCACAAGTTTACAATCTTCACCAGCGTGGGTATGGCCATACGCCAGCTTCACATACCAGCCTTTTCAGGATCTGCAGCTAGCCACGCCGCCAGCCCACAGACTTGCTATAGCAAGGTTTTAATATTTTAAAACATATTTTTGGACATGCAGGCAATCAAACTTAAGGTTAGAGCCAGTATTAGCATTGGGCCCTATTTCAGAGCAAGAATCCCAAGAAGGCCATAAATCTGTTTTCAGTATTAAAATGAAATGTCATTTCCTAGCAGCGGTGGCAAAACCCAGCTCAGCTCCTCGTTGCGGGCACAGAGGAAGAGCAGATGGTTGCAAAACTGCTGGGTTTCATCAGGCAGGCAGTGCTCTGTAGGCCTATGCATTCGCAGCCCTAGGCATCCATCCAGCTCGCTGCCAGTCCCTCAGGGCTATCTTCTATCAAATGCAAAATTTCGGGAGATCTGTTACAATCATGTTATTTCTTGTGCCGATCAGAGAGGTGTGTCTGTCTGCCATACCAGAGCTGCGAACTGACCACCTCGGCCCCACACACGTCGCACAGGGGAGGGCTAAGTGCTCATCCAGTGCTGACGGGCAGGGAAACTGCTTCCAGCACGCTGACAGTACTGGAAAGCAAGGAGATGGGGAACTGCAAAACCGACACAAAAGCAGCAAACTAGGGCTCAGGAAATGGTGGAGCAATGCTGGAAGGCAGCAGAAACCCAGCTCTGCTGCACCTTTGGTCTGCGCAAGAGAACCTTAAGTACAACTCGATGGGAACCCCTTAGGCTTCCCAATGAGTGAAGGGTTAGGGTCAAAGGTCTTGAACACACAATAAGGTTTTTTTGTACAAACACATAACATTTTTTTTTGTATCAAAGTTGCACCAAGATGTGGATTAATAAAAACCAGGTAAGAGCCTGAAATAAGCCTGACCTACACTATATGCACATTTAGCAAAGCAGCTCTCATCAAACTTGGCTCAGAGGGGACAATGCTTTCATTACATTTTCAAAGAACCCCCAAAACAACGCACTTCTCTACTAAAATTTTTTAATGACTGCACTATCCCTTTCTAGCTGCTTATTTTTGCCTCTTCTCCTTTCGTGTGAATTTTCAGGCTCTATTGAATCATCCAGGCAACACACTCGAAGCAGAGAGCACACTCAGCAGGTCTTTCTTACTTTTCAAACAAGCCTTCACATAGCAGGTCTGCATTCATCTCATCCTGACTCCCAAGTCTTCCCTTCCCTTCCGAAAATAGCTACTGCACCTCTGCTCCTCAAAGAGAAATTCTCCATTTCAAGCACTGAAAACCATGGTGATGTATGTCGGGTTTAATTTATTTTTGGAGGCTGACTTTCTATTCTTGGATATGTATGAAAAAGCAGCATTTGAAAGTCCGAGGTTGCAATTACCAGAATGTGTTTCTTTTTAATGTATTTCTAGACTTACAGTCAACAGCTTACTGAATACATAAATATGAAGGGGGAGGCAAAATTACATTTATGTGACATCATGGTGAATCAGTAGAGTTGTAAAATTCATTAGATTCATTTTCTTACTGAACAGAATTAAACAAATAGTCATTTCTATTAAGTTAGTTACCTGCTGTCATGATTACATTGAGGTTATTTTAATTTTGGCTTTGCATACAGTAGTTTTAATGGAAATACAGTATCATCTGTATGTCGATATCTGAAATGTTAAAAACCAAATACAACTTTTGGAACAAAATCCCACAGTCCCAGCCGTGAGCTCAGCACAGCATGGGTACCTCCGCCAAGAACAGCTGCATCTTCAGCTGACTGATTTTAACAACTTCAAGACCAGCAAGCATATCCCTCGAGTAGCTACCGAAATCATCTAGGGCTACATAAAATACAACAGCAGCAAAATTCAAAAGGAAGAGATGGAATATTGTGATTTACAATGATTGTTTCATTTTAGACAAAAATAAGAAATTTATAAAAATAGACTACATTTTTTTCCCAAATTACACTACTAAGCCGTAACTGACAAGAGAAGATAGGCTACTGAACGGCGGTTAGCTTCATATTTGCAGCTTCAGCATTGGTGAAGCTAAGTTTGAAAAGTTTGCAATTTTCACCTTCCTCCTGCAATGTATTTGAATATTAACTTTGTTCAAATGGGTTTTTTTCCTTTTAAATCATGACCTCCTATAAGCCAGACACAAAAGACTGTGTATCCAGGAATACCATTTTCTAATTTTAATCTAAAGATAAAAGACTTCAAAATTTGCAATTTAAAAACAGACGCCTGACCACTGCTGGATAAAGTAACAAATGAGCTATCCTCGTACTTGTTCCTGTCTTCCTGCCTGCACCAGGAAGTGCAGTTTTCCCTGGAAATTGTCCTCTGTAGCCAAACTCCACCGAACCAGACCAAGGGAATGAACCTCTCATCACACCTGACATTCCTGGATAGCCACTGGCAAAAGAAATGAAAGACAACTAAGAAATTCACATCACACATGCTTCTTTAGGCAAACAGCATGCCCAAGGAAGTCTGTCTACCTAGACCACAGTTGTAGGATATTTAATTTAATATCCTTTCGTTATTGAAGTTGCTAAATGCCTTAAATTAATAAACACCATTATTTTATCCTTCGTATGCCTTCCATGTAACACAAAAATTCTGTCTCTAAAACGTTGGTTTGGCCTCTCTCAAATACACTGGTCCACAAGGGCTTGACCGTGCCAGCTTGTCAACTGGGAGCTGAACCTGTGGACCACACACCCGGCTTCAGCCTCACTAACAAAATACTCAACAACAATTTAGGACCCACTGACTTGAAGCAGCTCTTCCTCCTCCGCTTTACACGCCTTGCAATGAGGAGAGATCCTGCGTCTTTCTTTTCCTCCAAATTGTGTTTAGGTCTCCAAAATCAAAAGTCAGAAGCCCCGTTATGACTTCCATACTGGGAAAAACAAGGGAAAACAACACACTAGTTCACTGACCATGAATAAAACAATAAAAATAGCCTGAAAACTACATTCTTCTGTGCCAATCTTCCATCAGCATTTGCCTGCGTGTTGATTTGCAATGGACAGACGACCACTGAAAGCAAACACTTCAGGCAAACTTCACTTTGCTCCCAAAAAGCTCTGTAGCCATACCAAGGTGTCTGTGCAGAGTATTCCCAGAAAGTGCTCCTCACCTGATGCCTGCCAATGCATACGACACCTCAGCATCTACTTCTGCCCAAAAAGCATCACATGACGTGAGGGTTTTTTTCTTCCTTGCTGTTTTGAGGCAAAATAGTACTAGTGCAAGTCAAACACAACCAGTCTCTGCTGAGGACTTGGGCTTTCTCCTGTTCCCAAAGCAGCCAGGTTTGGGAAGCACCAGTGAGCTGAACCACCCCCACAGCGTAGCAGAGATGGCATGGTATGCTGGAATAGTCCCTGGCCAGGGACACCTCTGCCATCACCGCTGGCCACGCCACCATCCCAATGTCGTTGAACACCCCTCCCTGTGGCCGCAGCACTATTTGATCAGTTTTCACACCCATCTGCCATCATGTGGTAAGGGGGAAGGAGAAGAAATGACCACAAGCATGCAGGGACCATACAGCTGATCTGCCTTGTGCTAACATGGCTTCTGGGAAAGAACCGGTGAAGACTGCTGCTTATTTGATTAAAATCAAGATATTTTGCTAGCTTGCTGTTCATTTTAGTATGAAATGCTACCCTCACACAAAAGGAAAGTCTGCTATGATAAAATCTTACATTCCTGACCCACACAATTTGGGGTTCCTTTATTTTCCAACAAAAGGCAAAGAGCCCTCCTGGCTCTCCACACAACCTTTCCAAGGGCTGGTAAGCCCCTTCCAGCCTTGGCTTGGAGCCTGGACTTGCTCCAGGCAAACAGGCTCCCACTATAGCTATTTTGGGGAGTCTGTCCCTTCTCCCCTCCGCCCCATCACCACAAACACCTCCCCAGGTTTTGTTCGATATTACTTTTGAGGTGAAAGCACAGCCCAAGAGGAAATACTTCTAATGCTTCCTTTGCTGAAAGCAAGAGAAGCAGGGACCGAACCAGAGACAGGGAGGGAGGTCATGGGAGCACCTCAGCCCTTTGGTGTGGTAAAGTCATATCGTCACCACCAAGCTGAACTTACCTTCACATGCAACCTGGTCTGAAATCCACAAAAAATGGCACAAAAATACTCTCATAACCCTACCAGGGTGAATGCACAAGAAATTCTGCTTAAGGCGTTCAAGCTTTAGAAACTTTTATGGCAACTTCCAGATGTGTCTATTTTAAAGCCCTTTTCCCTGGCCTCATTCCCACCTGCGACGATCATAAGTATAGCCAAAAATTCCTGCTGCATTGCAGGAGTATGTGCAAAAGATGGCCAAAACCGGACAGAAAGCACTGGCCAGAAAACTCCACAGAAATGTTACAGCTTTTCTCAAAAAGGTGTCAGGGCTTTTTTTGCTCTCCTCATAGAGTGGTTGCAGCCTCATTTCACATAGTCAAAGCTGAGCAAAACTGTGTGCTTGGAGGGAGACAGCACTAGTAAAAAGCTGGTTTTATCAGCTGCTTCTGGCTGAGAAGCTGGTAAAGGGAGATGTAATAGTTTGGTTTTGCTAATGATTTTAATTATGCAAATATACTTTTTCAAAATCACTTGGGAGACTCTAAAGAGACCTTACAAGTTGGCAGAAGTGACTCCATTAAAACTTTTCAAGGGATTGGAAATGAGTATCATTGAGTATCATTGACTTGTGCACCATGATTGTTTCAAAAGTCAGCTCAGATTTTTCTCTGCAAAATTAGACATATAGCCTTGTTCAGAAATCTGCACCAGGGAAGAGCACACATAACACAAGATTCAAGCAATGACTTAGCATGCACTCTATTTCATATAAGAAGACATGTCTTCATAACAGACACTGGGTAAGTAATGATGTTATTAAACTCTTTTTTCCATGGGAAGGAGTGCAGAAGGATGTCCTTTCAGATTAACACTGCATGGTATCGGACAAAATAAACTACAGGAAAACAGTGACTGCAGAATGCAATCCCTCCATATAATTTTACACTTTATTCTGCATTAAGCCTACAACACAAGAAGGGGTAGTACAGCTATTAATCAAAACCTCGGCAGAATTTTTGACATGCAAAACAAAGGCTGATACATCAAATAAGCTACCTAAATTTCAATTTTTAAGCTATGTTATCTGTGTACAGGAAAAAAAAAAAAAAAGTTAGCATTTTCCTATTCAACTGCATATAAATAAATCATTCTTCAGACATTATCTAACCCTTACTGAAGTCCCCAGCAAAGCCCCCATAAGCTCAGATCCATGAAGCCCCTATATCCCAGCCTTGAGCAGGTAACACTGGAGTGCCCTGACAAAGGAAATACAGAAATCTGAAGTACTTCCTTACAGCTGGGCACTTCCACACATAAAGGTACTGAACTGACAAGGCTCCAATCATTTCTTTGCCAATTTTTCACCAATAATCAATGAACAGAAAACGATACTGTTTTGTAAAAAAATCTGTTAATACTTCCCTTTAGCCACAGACTCAGCGAAATAACTGCGAAACGCACACACACAAAAGAAGTCTTTTAACACTTAGTATCTCCTTCCGTTCTCAAACATATCTTGCCTTCCTGTCTGAAAAAAGGTGAGGCACTCCACATTGCTTGACAGCATTAGATTTTTTTCTGACCAGTGCCTGTCCAAGCTACCAGGCAGCAGAGCAGCTTCCCCACTACGTTCAGATCATCATGCACTAACCATTCTTCCTCTACTGAATTAAGCCAAGAAAAAAAGAGGGCTAACACAAGCTGTATCTACTTTTGTGCCTTCTTAACATACGTGTTATCAGCCCTGCCACAGCTGAGAGATTCCCAATCACTTCACAGCATACTTGGATTTCTTGCTAATAACCCCTCCAGTCCCCGCCACGGCAAGCAGGGTCCTTCGTCGCAGCAGTGCAGGGGACGGCTAATTATCTACCAACCCACCTTGCTGCACCACACTTGGCAACTTTTATCTGCACAGGACAGCTGCATTCTCCCTGTTTGAAGCAAAATGTCAGTCTTCACTAATGCAACAAGACTTACATCACTAACGATGTCCCGACACTTTGAAGAAACAACTCAAAGCCTAATTAAAAATTCAGATTCGGTCTCCTAAGCGCTGCCATTTTCACTGTCCTTCCACGAGGACCTCTCTCTATCTTTTTGAAATGTTTCATGCTGGAAAAAAAAGAATCCATGTGGAACAGGATGAAAAACTGCTGCAGTCTTGGGCTTTCAGAAAGCCTTGAAAAAGGCTGCCATAGCTGGATTCAAACCAAGACATAATCATGTAAAACAGATGAGGTTTTACTCGACTGGTTTCTACTCTGTAATTATTACTAAAGGGTGCAGTACTGCCAAATAATAATTAAAACAAAAAGAAAAACACAGTCAAACATTTATCAGCCCTCCTTACTTACATTTTTCTATTGTATTTCAGCTTCACAAGCTGGTAACAACCTGAAAGTAAAAGGGGAAAAAAAAAAGAAAAAAAAAAGGGAAGAGGTTTTCCGTGCTGTCACTTGGTTGAGGGTCCACAGAGGTCCAGGTTTTACACCCATTGCTGGAGGACTTGCAGTATTTTACATCACTTGCACAGCAAGAACCTCACAGTCACTGACATTTATTTGTAAATACCCACAGAAAGAAGTGTGGAAATGCATGAAACTCCTGATTTCAGAGATGGAGAACCACGGTTCTGGCATTTCAACTGGTCTGCAGCACAGCTCAAAATGGGATTTATCTCTCAGAGTCGTAAATCTGCTGCCATTAGCCAGAAAACCATCCCATTAGAAAAAAAAAACAATACTCTACTCTGTCAGTGTTCATTTTCAAAGAGATTAAACAAATGGACAGTTCTGGTGACTGCAACTCTTTGCCATCACCCAGAAATCTTCAAAGAATGTGGACTTCTCAGAACAAGGGTGCCAGGGCGTCCTCCCTATATAAACCCCCAGACATTTCCCTGTCTCCATGTCATTCTGGTCTGTGCACAATCTTTTCTTCTTGAAAAATGTAAGGCCAGACCAAGTTATTAGTAAAATAAATAAGCAATACGCTTGCCAATCAACCTAGAGAAGCTTGTACTATGCTGTTTGTTATTTTACACATCACTACATCACTTGAACCAGTATTAATATAATAACAGAGGGGGAACCACCAAACCTACAACCACCAAATTGGGAAAAAATGACCAGCAAACTGCTGGTTTTGGACTCAAAATGCATTTTTTTTCCTTCCAACCTCCAAGATCAGTTATACACAATGAGAAAGGGCCATGCTTCCTTCACAGAGTAAGCGTAAAGGATTAAGATGGCAGAGCTGCCTTCAAAAATATTCAGGGCCCTCTGGGCCTGTAACTTTTGTTACTATCTGGCTAGAAACACCAACATGATTTTGAAAGTTATAGAAGCACTTAACAATGCTTTTCATCTTCAAAGCACTGCTCAATCCTTTCAAGTCTCACTGCAAGTTTTATATCACTGTTTCAGAGGTGGAAATGTTACCTTGTCCCGCATTATCAAAAAATAGTCCTCACCTTGGATGCCCCATGCAGATTTAGAGGGTTAAACCTTGCCAAAAGCAAACCAAATGCTCACAAAAGTTCTGATTTATTCTTTTCCTGCCTTCACCTCCCAACCAAAGAATTTCAGTTGTTTCAACCAACAACCTACTCTGTACTTCCAACCAGGTCAGAGAAGCCAGGTAACAGGGATGGTGGTTAAACTCCACCAGCAGACCAGGTCATGCCACAACCAGCAATTTAGTTATTTTAGTATGATAGATGCTTAGCTTTTAATTACTGCCGAGTGTCAGCTCTGCCCAGGAGAATATATTATAGGACTGCCACGTGAGCCACGCGTTGACCAAGCTCCAGCCTTCTGCGAGTCATGACATTAGTCTATTTAAGATGTAGTCTGCTGTGTGATGACAAGTAATACGGCTGCTCAGACCAGCAAGTGGAGACATGAGTGCACACTGCCTCGGATGGATGAAGCCTGCTGCCAAAAGCTGCTCTCTGTAATGATAAGGACACTGTCGATGCTGTCAGCTCTAGCTAACAAAAAAAGAAGGTAACAGTTACAGGTGACTGTAGGTACACCTGCTGCAGGCACAGCACCCCGCGAACCAGCGGCTACTCCTCCTGCCGCTGCCACAGCGCAGCAGGAAAGGGAGGGAAGAGTGAAAAATCATGGTGTGGTTGCTTCTGGTTAATTTTGAAGAAGCATTGATGAACTTTGGGAAGAACTTGTACACAGATCAAGTCTATTGCTGGGGAGGGGGGGAGTGCAGCAAGCACACCCACACATGCACCACCCCACAGCCCGAAGCATAAAATGTAACAGGAAATGCATGTGATGTAAGATACAGCAATGTAATTCACTGTGTTTTCGGTAGAACTTTCAAACAGAGTGGGAACAATAATTAGTGCAACAGAGGAAGCCAGACAATCGAACTTTCTATATTTAACCACTCCTGGAGAAACAACACCCAGGATGGTAATACACAGACACCCAAGAACCCACAAGTCCTTCTGCACTGCCGCACCCAACACATGTTCTTACCAAGTACTTTGTATGAAACAAATGTGTATATTCTAATTTTAAACTTAAATAAGAAACTGTTAAACTGCTGTGCAATACATTCAGCAAGTGATGCATCTCCTGATTTGTTACCTGCATTACATTACCCTCAGCTGCTCTACACAGTACCATATTCAAGGAATGAAACTGTATATGAAATCAGAGCACTTACATGTGCAAGAAAACAAAGCATTACTTAAAAGTAGTAGTCAAAGAGACTGCACTCATGCAAGTGTGTAAAAATAGAAAGCAGTGGTGTGAGTGCCAGAAACAACTGTCAGACTGATGCTGGCATCAGAAATCCCTCTCATCCTCATCCTTCCCGTAGCTTCAGCCTATATTACAACACAGATGTACATGCACCTCGTTCCTCTCGACAATGCAAAATGATGCAATTTGATTAAAACCACTGAGTCCTTGCTGCTGTTGGACTAATTACATGAAACACCGGTAAAGGAAGAATGTATCGCAAGAAGTAGATACTGCACAGAGGAGATGGATCTTGTTTATAGCACCGATGGCTGCTCCAGCAGAAATCTAATCTATTTTCCATCTTCCAACTTCCATATTCATTACACCCTGCCCCTTTTCACAGGCATTTAAGGCTCACAAATTTCATGGTTCTCCTCTTACCTCTTGCACTTGCTCCTCTAGTGTCCGCTCTGGAGGCTCCACCTCATCCTCCCTTCCTGCATTTATGGAGGCTCTGTCTACAATTTCCTCTTTCTCCAGACTCAAAACACACCCAAACCAACCTCTCACCTTCACTCTACTTAATCATCTCCACCTGCTCCTTCACTCATTGGATGCTTCTTCCCCACGTCCAGCTCGACCTATCGTTCCTTCAAAGCCCTCTCCCACCGTCATGTCCCACTCCGGCAGCGGGTGACACCACCTCCTGCCTATTACCAGGATGTGCAGACGTGGGAGCCACAGCTGGCAAGGACCAAAGCACGAAGACAGCATGCAAGGGAAGCATTAAACCCTGCCACTTCCTCCTCTACAGTTTATGAAACTAAATAAAACCGCATCCCCCAAATGGTTGGATACTAATCCTTCCTCTCGATACCGCAACTTCCTCTCACTAGGTCCTGATTTGGGGCGTGCCTCCCTGTCACCTTCTAAACCCAGGACAACAGCCCTAGATTTAGATCTAATTAAAGCCTGAAAGTGCCATCGCTTTTCTTCCAAAATCCCCCTCCCCTCCTCCTTTCTGCCAATATGCAGCCTCACCACGGCACCTGTTTGCATCGCCCTGAGCATCCCCACTGCAACGACAGTTCTGCAGCACAGGGAATCCACCGGTTGGCACCAGGCACCCACCACCGCCTCCCCAACTGCCCTGCACGAGTGGGAAGAAAAGGATAATTCTTGCCAGCTACACCCGGCCCCGCCTGAGCAGGCTTAGGAAATTTCTGCCCTAAAAATCGAGTGAGAAGCATGGGCTGCAGTGACACATGTCATAACATTTTTCGTTCTACTGTAGGAGGTCAGCAAAGAAGCTTCTAAAATCAGGGGAGGTTTGTTCCCACCGGTTTTTAATCTTAAACAGCTGTAATAACGTTACAGGGAAGAGCAAAGGACAGGCTGCGCATTAGCTTGATGGGAGTTAAGACAGCCAAAATATTAAGCATGTAAAAATAGAGCTCCATATGAAAAGGGGCTTCAGAATTTAACTACCAGTTTCACCACAGTAAATTACTTTTGGGTCTTAAATATCCAACTAATGGTAAACACGGTTTTAACATTACTAGCATCCTGCGCACTGGCATCCAGATTGTTCCCGAGTTCGTATCATCTGCATGGTTCTTGGGAAGAAAACCTGGCTCATCCTACAGTTAGCTGGTGTATCGCAGCAAGGTAACAATGTATGGTTTTATGAGTTGCTTTTTTAAAGACAGTAAGTGTTGAGATGATCGTGTGTTGCTTTTTTTTAACACCAGACAGAATTAGCGCTACAATTATACTGACTTAATTTGCGTTAAGCAGAGATTCCATTATTTACAGGACTAAGCTGGGGGAATACATGCATGCGTATGCATGGCATAGGGGGAAAAAAAAAAAGTGACTTCCTTGAATTCAGTACATCAATAATATACCTCGTTAAGTGAAGTTATTTAAATCCACGTCTTCTTAGCATCAAGGACAAGAGACAGCTCAGTGTTTTCCCGGACAAAACGCAGCCCTAGGAGGCTGACCAACACAAAGATGTTTCAGAGGTGAGAGAATGAAGCCAGTTTAGAGAAGATAAAAGGCCATTTGGGTAGAGACCCCTGCTGATCCTCTCAAAGTGTCTCCTTTTCACATGGGGAGGCTTTTAAAACTGCATTTGCTACTGACCATACCTTCCCCTCGGCGCCGCTGGGGATCTGATTTCACTCCCCACGCCTGCCCCAGAGGGTCGGTGGTCGATAGCTGGGGCCAGCACAGCCCCCGCACACGGCACCCTGCACTGAGCACCCCGCACGCAGCACCCCGCCAGGATGCTGCCTCCAAGGCCGGGATGCTAAGAACTCCTCACCACCACCTTCACCCAAATCCCGACGCGAATTACAGCATCTGAATAAACTTGTCGGGCCGGGCAGCATTTCTTCACCCCAAGCCGAGCGTTTTCGGGCAGGACTCGGCTCCCCGCAGCTGCAGGCCAGCAAGACGCAAGGGCGGGATGCAGGTCAGCCCCACGGCCGGCTCGCCCCCCCACCGCCCCCTCGCAAAACCGGCCCTTCGGGACTTGCGGGGGGCCACACGCTCCCCGCCCGCCTCTATTGTGTGCGGTACAAACAAGCGCGGAGCTCGCCCGCGCCCCGCGCTGCCGCCTCAGCCCGCCCCGCCGCGGCTGAGGGAGCGGGGCCGGGGGAGCCGGCGGCCCGCACAGGCGGAGGGAAAGTTTGCGGAGGAGAGCCGGGGCGTGAGGGGGGAAGAAAGGAGCGAGCGAAGAAAGGGCAAAGCAGGAATCGGGAAGAGCGTGCGGAGGAGGGGAGGGAAGCAGGGAGGGAAGGAGGGAAAACCAGGCGAGGCGCGGGCCGGGCCGGGCCGGGCCGGGCCGTACCTGCATGGTGACGACCCCCAGCTCCTCGGTGGCGAGTTTCCTCATCTGGGTGGCCAGAACTTGCGCCTCGTCCAGGATGGAGAACTCCGCCTCGGCGGCGCCCAGCCCGCAGAGCAGCGCCAGGCAGAGGAGGCCGAGCGGCCCCCGGCCCCGCGGGCGGCGGCCCCGGGCAGCGGCGGCGGCC
>JAVJGJ010000030.1:33177833-33202797 GCA_035590215.1 Microhierax caerulescens | reverse complement strand
AACCTGATCTGGGTGAAGCTGCTTTAGCAAGGGGTTGGCCTAGCTGGCTGTCCAGAGGTCCCTTCCAACCCTGACCATTCTGTGATTCAGGAACTTTACATAAAAAGCATATAATGATCTTACAGTAAAGAAAAAAATATATTGCTAGCTATAATATTTTGGCTTAAAGAACAAACTGCATAGCTTAATACAGTCATCTCAATCTCATGACCTTACAAAGGATGCACTAGGTAAGAATTAATAAAGTAAGAGAGGGAAGCTTAGTAAAATAATTTGATTCTGCATAGGTTCTTCATAAAATATTAAGGGTCTATTTTGGCATAAGAACATACTTCATTTTCCTACTTATACAAACAAAAGAAAGCATATCTCTTTGAATTTTATGTCCCAAGCAATGCCATTAAATGAAAAATAACTCTCACATGGATGGATGAATCTGGCATTAAAATGTCTGCAGTGACTGTTAATGCCACTACTGTGCCATATTTTATGAATCAGAAAAGTGTCCAAAAGGAAGTTGGTGCAACTTCTCTCCCACCCCAAGCAAACTTAGTACTGAAAAAATAAAGCTTTGATTTCAAAAGAAATAGAAATAAATCTAACCATATATGCTCAGTAAATTATTTGTAATTGATAATAATTCCATATTATTGTCTTCTGTAAATAAAAGAGAGCACAATTTACAGAGTTGACCCATTGTTCCAATATCTGCTCTGAGGTCATGGTTTGACAAGACACTAAATACAGTTTAGATTTGACAAGTTGATTTTATATTGGAAGGCTTTATGCCAAATAGTTACTGTCCTTCCTCCCACAGCAGACATTAAGTCAGTGCAGATATATCGTGTACTCTTATTAACTTAAGAAAGGCGATAGTTTGCCTGCCTGATCAAAGTTACATTAGGAGATAGTCTGACAGTAAATCTGATCCATGATCAGTGGTCATAAAGCCACTTCCTTGGTAGTTCCTACACTAGTATCATCTGTGGCGATTGGCTGGGTGGGCCAACATGGAAAAACAGTGACTCCACTATGACTTTCATACAGATATAAAGTTACTCTAAAAACACACAGGAGTACTGTATGAACACCTACTGTTAATAACCTAATATTAAGTCAGTTGATTTGGGGCTGGCTTTACAGTATTACATCTTTAAAAACTTAATTAACAATTTCACCTTTTTTCTCATGATTTGGTTTCCAGTTTCCTAGCATTTTAAGAAAAGAAATTGAGGCAAGCATTATAGCACATAAATTCAGGTTAAAAGTGTGGTTCTTTGATTTTCAATTAATAAACAATGTTTTATATTTCCAGAGTTTTTAGATTATTTTCATCTTCTCACAATTGCTGTCCACTGCCTTTAATTCAATACCCACCAAAGAAATGTCACAGATTCTTATTTTGTTCTTCCTTTTAATGAATTTTCTGACCATAGGTCTTCTAAGACCCTCCCTGGAACTCTTCTGTTACACAAAAAAAGCATTAATTTAACAGTCAAACCCATATAATTATAGTACAAAGTGCAGTTTAGTTATGGTTGTATGATACAGGCCTGAAGTTGAAGGACAATTAAGCAGACATTACAATCAACAACCTAATAGGGTCACAGGAAAGTATGTCAGAATGTACATTAAAGCTTTTCAAAAATATATGGTAGCAAACAAATATCTACATGTCAGTTTGGTGTAAGACTTTAAGCTCTCGCTGCTTGCTTACCTTCATACTAAAGAGGTGAGGAAGAGCCATACTTTTCTTTGCAACCTCAAGTAGCACCTCCAGTAACTTATTTCCTGCTTGCCTCTAAATCTAAGAGCACTAAGTTGAAACACATCTAACCTTGTAAGTTTACTTAGCTGTTAACAAAACCAGTTAAGCACAAGAGTTTAATGCTTTAACCTTGATGTCCCTCTCTCTTTTCTACCATTGAAGTCTAGAGCAAACCAGATCTGCCCCAACAGCTACTAGTAAAAAAAACCCCAAAAGCAAACAACTCCACACATGCACACACAAAACCAAAATAAAATTAAATCACTCCCTGCTTTCCTTTATCTGCTTTAGAAGAGAAGGTACTAAACACACTACGTAAAGTACTGTGTATGCTTTTTGATCAACAAATGTTCAGCAAAAGAAGTTTCCAAAGGAACAAGTGTCAAGTAAAGACACTGAGGAGCAGTGGACAACTGTGATCACAGCCTGAACAAACTGAGCACAGTTCATAATATATGTATGCTATAGGAAGAATGGATGTCAGCAAGCACCATGAGAAAATAGCACCATTATATATTATCAGCAGCAAAGTCTTTAAAGGATTTCTTCCCTCTGCTACCCGTGCAGCCTTGCTGCCACCCACCCCACAAACAGCCATCTCTCCAATTGTGCTGGCATTTGTGGGGCCCAAAAACACCACCACTACCAAAACAAACATTTATAGCTACTTTGGAGGTTACTTTGTAATTATTTGGGGTGGTTTGCTTTTTTTTATTATTTTATTTAAACCACAGAATTTCACTAATTTATATACAGCATGGTTCCACAGACAGCTGCACTGATAAATCTGAAAGAGTACACCAATATTCACATCTAACCCTGAAGAAGCGAGCAAGGTCATGGCAAGAATTTAAGCCAACTTTGCCCATGAAACTACACAAAGTCTTCCACATCAGCAACAGTTTCAGAAGTTTCTGCCCCAGGTGCTCATTCCCATCTTCACAGCATCAGGACATCGCCCCCACAACGCTGCCAACGCAGCACTGATGGGACAGCATTTCAAAATTAATTAGTTACCATTTTAGAATCATCTATTTTTGCGGGGCTTGATCAGATCACTTCCTTATCCCGTTTCACAGCCCAGCTCCACAAATAGCAGTGCCTCTGCAGCGGCGGGGAAGGGAAGGTGAGCGGCAGCACGGCACAGCGGTGCCACCAGCTAGCTTCCCTCAGCCCGCCCGTCTCCTTAAGCCACAGCCTCGGCCCAGCAAAGCCAGGAGGTTTAAGTGGCAGGGTGAGAGAAACTGCCCCTTCCCACAGCCATTCCTGAGGTAACTTACCCTCCATTCCTTCCTTATATTCACTTCAAAAGCTGAAAGAGGAGGGAGATGGTACTCCTCCCTGCCCAGGGAAGGACACCGCCCCAGAGCCCAACTGCCAGCCCAGGCTAACCCCCGTGCTGGGCAGGGCACATCCTACGTCCAGTTCCCCAGGGAGGCAACCTCTCACCTGGCAACCCAGAGCAAGGATACTTCTTTCCTGAAGGACTAAGCATGGGATGCTGGAAAGCCAAGCAGTTCGAGCAGCTCTTTGTCCCAACTGGCCCAGAAACACACTCTGCTGGCAGAGTTACCAACCAACAGATCTGGCGTCAGGGTCAGGAACAATTTTTCCTGAATAAGGGCTCTGCCACCCCCTGTCATGGAGGAAGGCGGCAGGGCCACCCAGGCCACCACAGCCTGCTCTACTCCCATGCCCACCTGAGTTCCACAGCCTGCAACCCTCACGGCACTGATGTTGCTTCCTCCCTGACTACAGCACCAAAATAAAAGTTACTTAAACAGTCTGTATGAAACAGACAAATAGAGCAGCCTTATCAAATTCACAAATTCAAAGTTTTGGTTTTGTTTTGCAGCTTGAAGGCTTTATGCCCCTCTTACCTCCCCCTCCTCGCATGGCATTTAACTGACAGAGTAACGCTGATGCATGACAAACCACAAAAACCCTGACACAAACCTAAAATGGCATAGCTGTTTCCAAAATAACGCATCCAAAATAAAATAAGTCTAATGATCACCTTTATAGCTTCAACAAGGAGACTTGAAGGGCTGTATCAAAACAAAGCAGTAAACCGATTTGCTCCTACCATTTACTTGTCACATTTAGTCAGAAATTCTTGCACTAACATTTTATAATCATTGAATTCCTTACATGCTGCTTTCAAATTTGCTACAATTAGAAGAACCAATACACATAACACATTCAGGGAAAAAAGGCCCAACAACCAGAAACCAAGGTCATCAGAAGCTTTCCCTACCCTGCCGATAGCATAGCTGGTTTGTTTTCAAACAGGTCCTTGTTCCCTCATGTCCTACCCAAGAAGGACAAACCAACACCTGACCGTACTGACCAGCCATGAAAATTCATCTTTCCATCTAAACTCTGTCAGCTTTGGCACCTTTCATAAGTCATAAGGCAGGTACACACCTGTTAGAGCTTCTAGTCACCAACCCAAATCAGACCAAATGTTTGTACCATTAGCTAACATTCCAATTAATTTCAGAGCCATGCAATGTACTTTCCACAGAAGAGGTCATGTCTTAAGAATATGCAAAGCAAAATTAACAGCAGGTAGAACCCAATGGTTCCAAGCTTCTGCTCCAGCAGCAAGGGCTTTCATCAGAAAAAGAAGTCCAGCTTGACACAATGGCTGCAAACTTGGAGATCTAAGCCTTGACTTCCAGCTTTGGGTCTAGTATTGACCACAGCTGTTTTCTCTATGTCATTTTACAAGTATAGCAGTAAGATGTATGCTTTCTACTATCTATGCCTCATTGTTTTGGCACTTCAAATACCCTCAACATCTTGGCACATTTTGATCTGAATTATTTCACTGAGGTGAGGGTTTTAAGGTCAGAGATGCATGAAAACATAGGCCCTAGAATTGTCTGATAGCTCATATAATCTCAGAATTTCCCTAGAAAATTCATAAAAATCGTTAAACAATATATATATATATATGTATTTATTGCAAGCTAGATGGGCCACATATAAATAGGCAGGCAAGCAATATATACTGTAGTTTAAAAGTAGTAGCTCCCCAAATGCTTCTACTACTAAAAAGACAGAAGTATTAATTACACTACTTTGATGGATTGATTTTTTTTTTAACACAGAAATATACAATCATTATTATGCAAAAAATCATCAAGTGACAACTGAAATGACAGCCTGGGAAGAAAGTACAGTTTCTTTGAATGAAACTTCTTAAACCTACAGAAGACCAAACACTATTACACTTCTCTTATAAATTTAAAGAAGATAAAATATATACTGCAAGCCATTCTGATACGAAAATTTAAAGGGAACCCTTTCTTATTAACTTTAGAAAATCATCTGAAACATAAAGAGAATTCAGTATTTTATAGCTAGAAAGTGTGATAAGCTTATCTAGCTTGACATCCTGTACGCAACAGGTAATTAATGATTTGTCATGATCAGTAACAGGGATAGATTCACGAGGTTACAACATGTGAATATGGCGTGGTTACAGTATGCAGAACTAGATCTGAAAAACAAGCCAGTTCATGATTTTAAAATGTCAGAAATCAACCATAAGGCTTCCTGCACAACTGACGAATGATCTAAATATCTTCTTAATTCTAAGAATCTGGGGGTGTGGTGTACGTAGGTTTCTGATTTATTTTATAAATGAGATTCAGCAAACTATATGCATACATATATATGTGTGTGTATATAGGTATAATTACATAGTACTAGAGGTTACGAATTTATAACTTTTCACTTGAAAATTAAAAAAAATAAAGAGCGTATGTTTTCAATCTTCCTGGTACAAGCCACAATTCAGAAATAAGGAATTTTTAATTTATTTTTAGGAAGAATTTTGATAAGGGAGACTTTATATCTTGTTTCCAACAAAATTGCTTCCAAAATATATAGTTCAAGATTCTTAGAACTGAAAATGTTCTCCATTCCAAAACCTCTAAAGAAAATCCATTAAAAAAGATAACACTGAAAACTTCTAATGAAAAATAGAACTGATGTCATTTCAATCTGCTTTAGCGTTTCTAATTTTTATTCTGCTTGTAAATTGAACTTTGCAAGGCTTCATTCTGTTCCTTATTTCTCTGCCTGTTCTTTCCAAGAATAGTGCTGTCACCGATTTCCTGCTTGAAGTAAATGCAATTTGCTCACCTGACTTCTCTTTGACCCCAAACGATAGCAAACTTATTTCCTCCCTTTCAGATTTTTTTTCTTGTATACTCTTCGTTGTATACTCTTGTTACCACAAATGTTTTATGTATTGTTCTTTGAGGAAGACAATTTGTATGACAGACTTCTACAAATATCAGCAACACCACATTACTGACATACCAACCGCTTTTGCTACAAATGAATGCATAAATATTTAACGGCTACGTTCATAGATCTACAATGATGCAGTTTTCTGTACACAGTACTTCATAAGACGTATCCCATGAATGAACACGATCAAAAGGTGCTTAGTAAAATGCTAGAGTAGGCCAAAATCAGCAGATGCTTAACAAACATAAAAGCATGTGTCTTGCCACACACAGAAAACACATGGTGCATGAATGTTGACAGTATGTAAGGATATACTTTACTGTTTGGCCTAGCTGTAGCAGAAAAGCACAGCAGTAGCATTTATTCGGAAACATTCTATAGTCCAACTGTAGCAAGTTTACAAGGAAACAGGAAAAAGTGGCTTTTGAGCAGATTTAACAAGCCAATGCCAGTCTCTCACTGCTGATCTAAAACAACAGGATTGTGACTTTAAGGTTCCTACATATAAAGCATTTGAAGGTTGCTATATGAACAAACTTACTTCTAAAAAAATTAATCACATTTTCTATGCTTTTTTACTAGAAGGGAAAATGAATGCAAGTTAAATAATTCATAATTCTTTATGAAATTCTAAGGAAATTCTAAGTTATGGTTATAGTTTTACCAAAAGAGAAATTGACTGTGCTGGTACTTCACAGGAATACTTGTTTACAAGCTCTCTGACCAGTGGCTTGACAGAGGTACCTGACATAAAACAGCAGGCTGGCAAAACAAATATCCATCACAAACAACTTCTGGTCAACCTGCAGATGCTACTTGTCTATCCTGTCATGAAAACAATTAAAGGACTAGTGAGACTGGTTTTTTCCATACAGACGAAAAGGGGAAGGAGGAAACCCCACACAACAAAAATGCAACTCTTCCTCCTTGGTCAACGAAAGAGTATATTCTGCCAAGCCTACCCTGTAGTCTGTAGGAACTGGAAGATGAAAAAGAACAAAAGGATTTCAGGACACAAGATGCAAAGCATTAATATGCGTGACTTACCAAGCAAGGATGAGAAACACCATTCTGTATCAATAACAAGTTCAAACACTAAAACAAGGTCAAGACTGACAGGAATTCATAACTATTTATTGTAATTCTCACACTGAGGTCCATCTTTGGTGCCAGTTTAACTTTCACATTTGTTCAGGACAGCACCCAGGCTAAGAGAGAGACAACAGGCACCAGTACTCTCAGTGTTTAATTAATAAATGTCTAGGTACCTACCTCCTAGGTCTGTGCAGACAGCTAGGTTCTTTTCAAAGAACTAACAGTACAAGAGTCAGAGCTCAGACAGGACTCCCGTATCTTCACCTCCAATAGTTCAAAACCTTGCCACTCACAGTATTCTGCCTCATTCCTCTGCCAGAACTTTCCTTCCTATCCACCTCCACCACCAGCCATATGGCTGTGGCATACGTACTCCATTCTAATCACTTCCAGCAGCCTCAAAGGGAACCTTACACCCGACTGTAACCTGGTGAGAGTGAGATACTGACAGAAACATCCTGTCATAGGGTGTTCACAACATCTTAAAACTACAACAAAGTGCACCAGAACTTCTCAGTCTTCAGTGGAGAACTGACTAGCAAAGTCAACGAGGAATGCCAGAGCACAATGGATCTCAACTTTCATGTCTCTCCCTGCTTGTGAACTGTATTCACTAATTCTTCCATGTGAGATAAAAATGTAAGAGACAATCCTACAGCTGAACTTTGGAACCCAGGTACTTCCAAGGGAAGTATTAAAACCAGAAAACTAGAGTGCCAGGTAACAGTCTCACATTCATCACTGGAGCTTCAGAAGAGACACCAGGGCATAGTTGTTCTGAAACCTGAACAGAACCCAAGGTACTATTTTTGAGGTTTTGCTAAACTCAAAACAGAACTAAATTCTATAGCAATGGAATTAAATTGAATCAACAAATGTGTTGGGTTGTCTGGCACATTTTGAAAATCACAGTTTTGAAGACACATTTCGGCTGCTGTGTGTGCTTTACTGTTACTGATTACTATCTATGCCAAACCTCACCCAGGCCAGTTGTACCCACTGTAATTAAAAGTTAAGGTCAATTTTGTTAATGAAGTGCTAACTTTTGAACAAAATGAGTATTTTCACATAGCAGCCAACTCTTAGCTGTTTTGTAGGATTGTATTTCACACAAGGATTTAAACTATTCCAAAGAATGAGCTCAAAGTCATATCCTGTGATTTTTATTGATTACTGAAGGAAAGCCGAAGAATTGACTTACGTTACTTACAGGGGGAAAAAATGAGAGGCAGGAAAAAGAAAACAAGTTGGTCCATCCAAGGAAAACGTAGAGTAAGATTTATAGCTGTGCTCTGACATACCAAATACAGGTACTCAGCCTGTGACTACTGGCACAGTCATATGGAAGAAACACAGTAAGATGACAATTCTGTTTCATTCATTTAAAGTAAATACTTTTTAAGTATGCAAAGATACAGCCAGAGCCTGGATTATTGTTCACTTCCTAAAAAACATATTTTCAGTTCTAATAGGCAATTAATTGTTGAATAGACTAATAAAAACTGAGCCAAAGTACTTAATTTGCTTCTCCATAAACCCAGAATTCTTTCATCCTGAAAAACCCATAGTGTTCCAGCAAAACACAGCTTTACTGAACCAGGTTTGGACTGTGGCAGACACCCTTCAGCAAGGGCCAAGCAGTTTTATTCTTCACAATCAAAATGCTAAGTAAGAGATGTCTTATAGATGAAAATGTAATACATTCCCTTCCACAGTAATAAAGATCAAACCAGTGGCATTCCCGGCTTGTTATCAGTCCAGCAAACCAAAAAGCGGTGCCGATGGATTTTAGTTTAGGCTTTGCCCACCTACAAGACAACACTAAGCCAGCTGACTGAACTGCTTTAAAAACAAAGCAAAACCCAGTAAGACAAAATAGACATTTATGCCCACTTGATAAAACGTAAGACTTCAGACAGAAGTTTGTTTACCTTGCAATCAGAAAAATGCACTGCATACCAGAAAGGGGAACTTCAGCACGAATTACCCCTTTAGTTATAATATCAACATGACTGTAAATCCTCACAACTGTATTTTTAACAAATCCTCTATGCCATGCAATTTCTCTTCAAAATAGTATGTCTGCAACACATAATCATTAAATAAAGTTTTCAAATAAGTTCTGCTGAATTTTTTTTTTCTTAAAATAACACAAGACAGAAAGATTACTTCCACAAGAGCGCTTACTGACCACGCAAATTCTGCCGCTAGCGTCCCAAGGTTAACTCACCCCTAGAGATACCTTATGGATGTTAACAGGAGTGCGGAACACCTGCTGACAGCACGCACCGCGTAGCCGCAGTGCCGTGCCGTGCCCACCGCAGGGCACAGACAGCGTCGTGTCGGTGGCAGGTTGTGCCCTGCTGCGGGGGCAGCGCAGCGCCGGCCAGCCCCGCCTCGGAGCGCGGCGCCTTCTCCGTGCTCTTTTCTAACCTTTTTCTTTAAACGTTTTTTTAACCTCTGTTTTAAACCTTTTTTCCTTACCTCTCCTTTAAACCTTTTTTTAAAGCCTTTTTTAAAACCTTTTTTAATCTTTCTTACACCTTTTTTTACCTTATTTGTAACTTTTTTTACACCTTTTTTACCTTTTTAAACCTTTTTTACCCTTTTTAAACCTTTCCCTTTTTTAAACCTTTTAAAAACCTTTTTATATCTGGTTTTAAACCTTTTTTTAACCTTTTTCAACCTTTCATAAAACTTTAACTTTTTTTAACCTTTTTTAAATCTTGTTTTTAAACATTTATTTAAACATTTTTTTTTCTTTTTTTTTCTTTTACTTTTTAAAAACTTTTACCTTTTCTTCTAAATCTTCTTCTCTTAAATCCCAGTGCAATGTGCCTGTCTCCTCTCACAACCTGGATCACAGAGTCGTGCGGCTCCGGACGGCACCACCGTGCAGCACAGGCTCAAGCAGTGAGGCTCGAGGAAATGTTTGTCATGCAACAGAGCTGACAAATAAATAAATGAAAGGAAAGCACACAAACCATAGCTGTCCTCCCAGGAAGAGTGGCACATAGAACATAACAAGCTGAGACTCCTGGAGAAACACCCCCTTGGCAGGACGAAGAGCCAGAGGGAAACCAACCACGTTACAGGCGATGGGGAGAAACCCCTTTCCATACCCTCTGCTCATAACCCCATCGGCTCTGGAAGCAGCGCCCGGGCAAGCACACACCAGCCCCTGCCCCTGGTGATATGTAGCAGCATCTTTCTCAATCCCTCATCTTCCTCACACCTTGGCCTGCCCTCCTCATCATGCTCCTCACTAGGAACACGCCAGAAGCCTTGTGTGCACTTTGGGCTGTGTTAGGAAAACATGTACAGGGGAATAAAATTTGCTAAATGAAAGCAGGAGTCCCTTTACGCGGCACCTGGTAGCAGTTCCTGCCTGTGATCAGCGAGCCCAAGCAGCCAAATACTAAGCACATACAAAATACATACCCTCTAGATTTACTCTTTGTTAATTAACACTTTACATTATGTCAAAACCCCATGGATGTATAAAATTTTTAAATAAATCTGACCTGTAGTGACAAGATGGCTTCAATCCCCACTTCACCAGTTGATTTTTTTTAATGGAGTCCTACCAGAGTCACTTATGTCCCGCAGCAGCAAATTCCACAAATTAACGATTCACCTGAGAATTAACACAACATATTATTTTCTATAATCATATCCTGTTTTCTTGAAATGTGTTTTCTATCTGCTTTAACGGTTGATTTTTTTACTTCTCCCAGGCTCTGGGTGCTAGCAGCAATTTCCCCATCCCACTTTGTTGAGTGTGGGAGCTGGATCGGATCCGAAACCCTTCTCCTGCAGGAGAGGGCTGCAGCCAGGCAGCACCAGCCAGCATCCCCCAGGGTCAGGTTTTACCTGCCGCTCTGTTCTTGGGAGGGATGTCAGCAAAACTCTCTTTTCTTTGGTTTTAATAAATGAAATTTAATTCTTACTATGCAAAACCTGTATCAGTTTATCCTTGGCTTTTGTTCATTCAGGTGATTTATGTGTCTTAACATACATTTCTGGGTTTGGTGGGTTTTTTTTTCATTTTCCTGAGGAGGACTTCTGGTTTAGCAAAAGCAATCTAAACCAAAACGCCGCCTTCCAAAGCTGCCATAATTGTTGTCTTGTATTTCCGTTGCTGAAGTAGCATTTGCTACCTGAAAGACAAGGAATTTTCTTTCCATCATGCTGAAGCTTTTGGATTTCTGTTGGAATATTTTCCTGGGGCCCAAGAGAGAGAGAAGCATAACTGAGCCAAATTCGCTCTTAGCACTAGTCATTTTCGTATTACATTTTATGGGTTTTTTTATTAGATTCACTAGTGTAAGACGCAAAGGTTTTAAATTATAGTGAAAAGCCGAGTGGTTTTCAAATATCTTGGCTAAACTACCCATATTTTTTTGTTTTATTTCTGACCTTAGCTGCAAGTTTGAAAAGAAACCTCCATCTCTGTAAACTTTGTTACATAAAAAATTATCAAATCAAGGTTGCAGCTGGAGCTAAGTCAGTAGCTAGCTGCATTAGCAACACCACTGAATTTCCAGCTATCCAAGCCATCCCATTCATACACCCGATCTTGAAATCACAAGCTTAATGCTACAAATAGCCTTTCTTTTTTCTTTTTTTTAACAAACTAACCTCAGGAAATGAATGAAGCAATTGTCCTTCTGGTTCCAAAGCCCCAGGAACCTGCTCATGGCGAGGGAACTGACTGAACAGGTTTAACACTTTCGGGTAGAATCTAAACTCACTTACTCTACAGCCCTGCAGGCAAACCCCGACTCCTCCTGGAGTTCCCATACCCCTCACGTCTACACCACTGCCTCCCCAGACAAGCTAGCCAGCTTCCAGCACAGCAGCAGTCAGCAACCCTTCCTTCAACCCCGCAGCCTCCTTGCCTCCTGTATTTCATGAAGGAGCTGGTCGGTGATGTGGAAAGCATACCCCATGCAGAACTGCAACCGAGGTAACCACCGGTGGTGCTGTTTCTAAATTAGTTGTACATGTGCTCACTTTCACAAGTCAAAATATTTAAAGAATAGGAAACAAGCCCCTCCAAAATGCCATGCAGAAAAAGGATATCTAAAAAAACCCCACCAAAATCCAGATCGTATGGTCTATGGAGTCAACAGGACATCAGTCAAAACTGCCAGTTTGGACAACCTGACGTTTATTGCCCTCTCAAACCAGACTGGTCTTTCAGTTGCTTAGGTGGTCAGGCTGACACAGCCGTGGATTAAACCTGTCTCCTCTTGCTTTGGAATAAGCCTTGGAGAAAAGGAGGATTGCCCTTGCTTGGTGCGGTAGGGTTGTGGCATCCCCAGAAGTGGAGTGTGTATGTGCTGCAGGCTGGAGAGGGAAAGGAACAGGAAGATGCAGCAAAGAGAAGCAGCCTCTGCTATGCTAACAGCCTTCAGGCATAAATAACGCAGCCGTTAAGATCTGCAAAAATGAGGCCACACTATAAATATGTCCCTTCTTTTTTTAAAGAGCAAGAAAAGAATGAATCTGGAGTTTAAGTGCCAGAGTATGGGAAGAAGAGGAACATATGTCAGATATAAATCCCATTGCCATGGTGGGAGTAAACACGCTTTTGACAGCAGCATACACAGATGCCGAATAGGTCAGTATACGGCAACACTGGAAAACAGAACGAGTGAGATGTCTCTAGAATAGCTGGTGCATGTGACAGCACCAAAGAAAAGCACTATTTCTGTAGCTAATGATCCAACATGGTTTCTCTATTACATATATCCCTCTGTAGAGATTGTGACGTTATTGATACATATTCTGAAATTCCTTTATAGATAAGTATTTATACTTTAAAAACTGATTATACAGGTACAGATCCATATGAATCCAGAGATCTGTTTTGTGGTACCCCTCGGCTGCTGTGCTTGCTTCACTTTGTAGCAAGTCCCTGTACTCTCCTAGCAAATCAGGAACACCGTGTGTTGAAAAAGCATGGTCTGACCTTTTGAAAATCTTGAATGTGGCACTTCTTTTATGATACTAATCTTCATGCCTGCAAGCAATACAATATACGCTCCAAAAAAATTACAAGGTAAACAGAATATTTGTTTAGCAGCCTTATACCTTCTGCCTGACCCTCTCTTCCAGCCCATAGCCCTTTTGCTAACTGGTTGTGTGCAAGCTGCACATCCAGTAAACCCCATAAAGGCAGCGTGAAACTACTCACTCACCAGGAAAGGAACCCAGAAACTCCTTGTGGCTCTCACTTCTAACCTCAAAGCCAAGACTAAATTTAATCTTTTGGTATAAATCCAGATTAAAAATAGAGAAAATGAAAGTTTACATGAGGCTACCACTTTTTGCTTTGCTGCAGCCTTCCTCCTCTCTCCCAATTTATGTGCTTTGTTTTTACTTTCTCATCTGACTCCTTTTCTGTTTTCCTTCATTGTGATTGTCGTCAACAGTAGGATGGACACAGGCTAAGTCTGAAGGACTTGCTTTCCCCAAGTTGATTTTCATGTTTAGCTTCCCATCCCTCTTATTATATTTTTACATGTTTTCTCTGGAAGTTGCAAATTTTTGCTAGTTCTTGCTTTCTCAGTACGTTTGATCTTTGCTCACTCTTAAGTTACGTGTTGAACATACTGATATGTTTGGATTAAGCCAAGGGTAGCATTTCTTATTCTTTGATTTAGCATGGAATAATTCAAGTAGCAATTGATTAATGCATCTGGAAACTGCTTCTCTAGACCTTGTTCCCTTGCAGACAGATGACAATCTGTGTTATACATTGGAAAGAATTGTTCCTTGAACATTCCTCATTAGTTCCTGATTGGGAGAGTGTTTGTATAACCCTATTCTTAAGCCTGTACTCTTACTATGTGCACATTTTCACATGTATCACGTGGTAGGGCCTGTAAGACTCTGAATGTCCAAGTTTTATCTTGTAGTCAGTGCAACATCAGTGCACTTAATCAGTCATTCCCCTATAGATTACAACCAGAAATGAAAATGGAAAAATGCCTTGGTCTCCTCTCTCCCCAGCCCAGGTCTGTAAGTGTGCCTATGAGAGTGTTCTTTCCATAGCACCATCATCACCAGATAATATTTTTAATGAAAGCCATCACGTGTGTAGTGTGGGATTTCAAAGCGAGCATTGTGCCCAGCTGTACAGCTCGGCACTGAAAAAAGCCTGATGCTAGCAGCGTAGCTATATCACAGCATTATTGGTGAAGTTTCCTTTCAGGTCAGCTAATTTTATACTAAATTCTAACTAAAAGATGATGTAAAGGAGAAAACAAACTTGTAGGCTTCAAACTATCATCATTGCAGGGCTGAGATTTTCAAGCAAGCATTGAACAGGGATTAAGGCAGAGGCATCTGGAAGCCAATGGGAGGTACCAAGGATCTTGGTTTGCCACTCCTGCTGCCCCCAGAGAAAGAAAATGGGAGACAAAGCCAGAAACTTCCCCCTGCAGGATTTTCTGCTATTCTGGCATTTTCTTACCCTTTACCAGAAAGAGGTTTTTTTGGGGTCTGGGCATCTCAGTGCATCTTGTTTCTCCTGAAACAAAACCACTGTGGGAGCATGATGTGACAACAGAAGTTCATGATATAGGAAAAATAACAGATGCAATTAATCACAGTGTAGAAGAGAATGATGAGTTGCTAGTGTAGGAAAGCTGCAGTCAGTTTGAGATTAATATAACCGTAAAAGCAGATGGCATGGCTTTTTTTTTTACCAGTTGTCCAGCAGTCCATAGTAATATATAAGTCATGACCTTCATATAATCACATAATTACTTGTAAGAGAACCAGCCTGTTAGGATGTGAACAGTTCCCCAGCCACAGCAGACATAAGAGTATTCATCCATACCACACCTGAACCTTACCAAGGCTTCTGCTGTGCTTTCCCATGCAGACTGATTCTGGGCAGCAGGCAGGTGTGCTGGAGTCTCTTCCAGAAATCATGGTTCCACAGGCTCACCGCTTCATCCTAGCTCTAGGCTGATGAGCTTTCCTTGCTCCAGCAACCTGATGCCTTCAGCGTGTCTCCTTTGCCTGTATGATACCTGGGATAACCTCTTTTAGTAGCGTGGCACACAGTTCACCCCTAAATATTCCATTAAGGACTGATACGGTTCACTAGATGGTAACCCAAGCAAATTGCGACAGAGAAGCGAACTACATTTGAAGCATGTTTAAGGAATTCTTTGAACACCCATGGTTCTCTCCTGAATCAAGACCATATGGATTATTAAGCATTTTTCACATTTATGGGTAAAAGGACATGGCCATGTTGTGGAACAAAGAATACAAATTTCCAATGCACATTTCTTGGTATCTTCATTCTTCCATGGTTCTTCTTATTCTGTACTGTATTTTAGCTACACACAGCTAATGAAAAGAGAAGCATGATTAGGAAGATAGAATTTGTGAGATTATTGCTAAAATCAAAATATTGTGTAACTTGTACTTTTTCTAGAATTTTAGGATAATCAGAAATGCTTCTAAAAATAGATCAGATGCCTTCTCTTTTTTAAAAAAAAAAACCAACTTGTTTTCAATTTCAGTATCATCTTGCATCAGCAGTGCCCTGCACTGGAGTGAGTGCACATTCACCTCAGCAGCAGACACCAGATTAGACCCGCAGGAACCACACAGGAACCCTCACAAGGCTGGCACAGCAGCTGACATCATGTATCCATGGTGTCAAGGAGTACAGGATTGGACCTCTCATTACATTCAGAATCAATCTTTTTACCGATCAGATGAAAAATACATACCTCTACCTTAGTTATGAGAATCACTGGGGTTTTATAGTGTGCTTCCACTCTTGGAGCTGCCAGACTCCAGTAAAGCCTCACTGATAATATGTAAGCCATAGTTTCTCAGATACTCATAATCTGGCTAAATTTGGCTGGATTTTCATAGGTGTATCAAAGGGCACAACCTTGGCCAGTGTGGCAAAACTTAGACAATCTCAGCTTTTCTCTTTTCTCAACATAACAACTTTGTCTATAACCTCGTTTGTAGAAATGGCTGAACCCTTCAGCATGAATATCTTGGAGTCTGAAGCAAAAAATAGCTAGGAGCCTTCTAGCACAAATAGAATTAAAAAAAAAATAATCAACATGAAAACCTGGATCTTATCATTGAGAAATGGCAGGCAGCCTTGGAAACAGGCACTGCTACTGGCAGTATTTGTAATAATTCTGATACTCTAATCTCTTTATCTTCCTTCTGCATCTCATCTTTTATCTTCATGTTGATGCCATGGAATTCATGGCACCACATATTTTTTTTTTCTTTTCTTTTGGCTTAATTTTCAAAATTAAAATAGCCTCATTATTATTATTATTTGAAAAAAGGCAAAGTTCTGGTGTACCTTCCATGCACCCTTGGACTCCTGTCTTGTGCAGTTATCCTCTCTCTTGGCTGGGGGACCATGTCTTGCCACAGGATTGCATGAGAAAGCAGCGAGACCTTTTTACAGGCATAAGAGGATGATCTCCCACAGGACCAAAAAAGTGTCACTTTGTCACAGCAAGATTGGTTGGATGGAAATATTTGCAGTGGTAACGGGGAGAACGTGAGAGCCACCCGTCTCTCTCCTGCCTCTTGGGAAACAGTATACACCTCAGCTGTCCCTGTCATGGGGATTCCTTGAGGTCCCTAATGTGAATCTCCCTCTAAATGCTGAGCAGACACTTTAAACATGGTATTGCATTGCTATTAATATCACCGACACCTACGGCCCGGCTGTATGCAAGGCAAGGCTTGTAGGGCGAAGTAATAACTTCTGCTAGACCTCCCGATACTGTTTCTGGAACACTTTGGAAACAGGCTGATGAGATCTTTGTCTCTGAGAACATGCCCTCTAATTAGGCAAAGGATGCAGCGTGCTCCCTCGACAGGGCCATTCCCACGCACATGAAATTTAAATCTCTCAACTTCAGCATGTAAACAAAGCTTGAGAAGAGTTGTAAGCAAGCAGAGCTTCGCAGTAAGAGCGTGCTTGTCTAACAGGTTTTGCCAGCCTGTCTAGATGAGGGATGGGGCCAGTCATGGAGAAGGTCGCTGAGGAGCATTTTTGTGATTCAGGATTGTGTGTTCAGCAGGACTCTCTTTCTCTATCTCCCGCTGTTCTGGGAAGTCTTTTCTGAAGTTATGGCAGGGAGGAGCTCCACTCACTGTGCTGGGTGATAGTCATCTCCATGGTGCGTCACCACCTTCTCAGGAGACAGCCCGATGGTGTTTGCCTCAGTCAACAGCCCTGTCTGCTGGGTACATCAGTCAGCAGCCAAGTTTCCAAGCCTGGGCATCGGGCTCTGCTCCTCTCTTCTGCATTTTACATTCCACAGCCATCGATTAAAATATAAACCCAAGAATGAAGGCCAAAATCCAGGGCTCTTTCCTGCCTAATGAACACCCTCCTCTGTGCCTGGAGTCATACCCTCCCCATCCTCCTCCTTCTCTGCCCCAGCACATCTGGAATTCTTTAGCCTTTAGCAGCCAGGCTGCAATGGGATCCTCACCATAGCCTGTGCTCTCGGAACACCTTGAGCTGGTTATGGTCTCTGAAATTAGGCAGTCAATAAGTGGAATTTTCTTTTATTACATTTTTAGGAATACCTAATGTGCACCAAAATAAATGCTTAAATAATACCATCTGCAGGTAGTTACATTTTCAGTGTATCCAGCTCAGTGGTTTGGAATTTGGCTACTTATTAGGACCTACAGAAGTAAAGGAAATACATATTCTAATAGCCAAAAAAATACTGATTTGAGTGTCACTGTTTTGCGAGATATGAATGAAAAGGTAGAATTTGCCACCTTTTGGGGAATGCTACCAGAATGAATCAGTGCCAGACTGTAAACAAGTACCAAAATTAAGAGAATCAATATATCTGGCTTTTTTATTTTGGGTCATTATTTTTTTCAGAGTACATTGCTATCTTTTCTTTTGTTACAGCTTTTACTACATTTTTATGATCTATCCCTTTTCTTTAAACCCCTCCAAAAAGTAATCTCTATAAGCTCACTGCACCACTGTGGCTACTTTTCGTAGTAGAATTTATCCCTGCAAAATCTTAGACCTGTGCTGTCACTGCAAATTGCAGGTATCCTGTGGACAGGGTTGTAAACTCTCAAGAGTCAGGATCACATTTAAGCACAGTAAGTAATTTTGCCACCAGTAACAGTGAGACAAATACAGGTCTGCCAATAGAAAGGTTGGAAGGCACATGAATCAATATTTTTTGTAATGTTACGAGATTTTAAAAAAATTATTAAAAAAAATCTTAGAGAGAGGTATTTCCCAGTTTGATGGGAAATAGCAGATAACGACATCACTTTAGGCAACATTTTTTGACAGACCAACTAAATAAGTATGCCTGAACTAAAAAAATTAAACAGCCATCGAAGAGAGCAGTTTTTAAGCATGCATTTGGAATATAATAGTGCATTTAAACTATTTAGTCTCCTGTTAATTAAACAACTCATTTATAGACTAGTTAAATAACAGTCAAAACATGCATCTCTGGAACGAATCCAGAAGATACAGTCACTTACTTGCTCTTAAACAATTTTTCTTAAAAAAAACAGCAAATGCCACTGTCAACTTTCATGACAGATCATACCTACAGACACAGACCTCCAAAATCTGACTTGTGATTAGATGAGGCATTGTTTTAAGTACTGCCGCTAAAAAAGAAGCAGAGAGAAGAGTGATGTCTGCCTAGCTCATTAACATTATGTGTTACTCCATGCCTCCACAGGGTTTTTTGGCTTACTCTTCATCCATTGCTAGTTCTTTGTTCTTTGCTATGGCATGTACCAATACAAAACTCTGACCTGCCACTATTTTACTGTGTTTAGAGTACACAGATACTCAGCTGAAATTCTCCTCTAACCTAAAGTTAGATACATACAAAAGTCATAGGTTTGAAGCCTTAGTTATTTTATTAAAGATAGCCTTTTAAAAGGAAATATATACAGGAATTGTTTGAAATTGTGTGCAATCTGTGGAGACTAAAACCTCAGACTAGAGATCATAAAACTCTGTAGTTGCTTTTCTTCTTGTACTATTTGAGATTTGCTGAAGAAATCCTTTTGAAGGCTGAAATGGGTATTCTATTTTTTAAATGGAAAGCCAAGAGGCCAAGAAGTGAAATCTCATCTGCATCACTTCTCTGCTGCTAGTGATGTAAAATTCTAGTTTCATGGGAACCAGAAATGCTGGCTAGAATAAATTTTACAAACCGGGAAGAAAGAACATTTCTGTCTTTGAAGTTCAGCGATGTTCTGTAAAGCAACGTGAACCTGCAAATTAGATATTTCTTTTCTTTCCTAAATCCCTTCTCCACTCAATCTTTTAATTTGATTATTGACATCACAATCAGAATGCAATTTGGTAAATATTTCCAGATATTTCCAAGCTGCACAACACATACAGTCTAGACTTAATTAAAGAAACAAAGAGTGAAAAATCCCAGCTGGTTTTCTTTTTCTGCTTCCATCAACAGGATTACAATACTTTATCTGTTTGGCTCTGCCTTCTGATGCTTATCACAGATTTCAGCTCCACCACCTAATGAACAGCTGAGATGTGGTAAGAAACAGACCTTTATTTTCCAGTTATTCATGCCCTTAATTGTGAAGGTTGAATTTAACACACACGAAACAGTTCTTGTTAGGGGACTGCATTTAAATGTCACAGAGCATTCTTTGCAGTTGCTTTTCAGGACTGAAGACAAAAGTAAGGTCAAGAGGGTAGACAAGAATGATAATAACATTTTAAAAGGTTCATTTAGTAGATGGGCTGGTGACAGCAAATGCAATACATAATGTAATCATAGCTTCACTTTGTTTATAATTTCTCCCAACGCTGGCAGATTTTGGAAGTGTGGTCAAGAAAGCGCATTCTCTGGAGGTGTCTGAAGGCCCTGGAGGACATCTTATTCAAGAAGAGGCTGGGAGTTCACCATTAAAGACCAAAAACCTAGCAAAAATGCAAAGGGCCTCCATGGTGTTAAGAAGAAAACATTAGTAATGAATCCTTTGCTAATATGCGACTGAACTCGTCTAAAGTTTTTCCTTGTTTAAAGTTTTTCCTGCAGCAGCAGGATGTTCAAAGGAATGGGGTACAATGATAGCTGTGTAGTAATGAGATCACAGCTCCACAGAAATGTTACAGCGACTTGGCTAGCATGTATGGGCACTGTTAGCCCTCCTGGCAAGGGGCCTGTATGTATATATAGGCTCAGCATGGCCAGCAATCACAGAGCATCACCTTTAATGCAAGCAGCAAGACTCCATATTTTGCATTCCAGAGGGTCCATTTTATAGAGTGTTGCCACCGTGGATGTTGAGTTGCCTTGTGGCAACCACAAAGTCTAGATTGGTTTTGGGTTTGTCTCAATCCCCGCTGGGAAAACTACCTTTCATGCTGGGAATCTCCGATGCATGCTAAGTAACGGAGTGTTCTCCATGCATTGAAGGAGATGATCTTTACCCTAATCAAAATGAGATGTCTAGCACATGAGATTGCTTTAATATGAGTCATTACAGAGTGGGCAGTTTCCAGGTGCCTACCTCTACCTACTAAAAAATTAATAGGAAATTAATGTTAGTGCATTGTGAAAATTGGTGGGGACTTTCCACAAAGTCTCTTGCAAATTTACTGCTAATCATACCTCATCAAAGACAGAGGAATACTTATAAATTATAACAGTATCCTGACACCCTGATCAGTTAATTACCCACTCAACAACACTGCACAGCTACTGTATATATTCTGCACAATATGTTCATACCCAACAGTCTTACTCAAAATGACTATATATTTAAAATGAGAGAAAAGTAGAATAATCCATTTGTCATACTGGATATATACAGCTTGTTGGAATCAAGTGGTTGCAAAGAGCCTGCATTCTTTTGATCATCTTATCACCAATGGCCCTTTAAAATATGATAGACATGTGCAGCCATACCTCCTGCTGTTATAAACAAGGCAGAGACAAATGGCTTGCAAAGAAAATGGCCTTTTTTAACAACAGCAATGAAAAGATCTCCCAGCAGACCCTTTAGTTCCTTTCCAGTGTGAATGACAAATTAAGATGGGGCCATGGATACAACAACCTCAGATACATCAGAGCAAAGCCACAGATAACAGTCCATCTTTTAGCCAGCACTTGTTTGGGTCTGAGTCTACAAAGGCATTAATTCTTTCACTTCGCTTATGTATTATTTAACAATGAAGAAAATTTAAATTGGATTTCTCTTACAGGAAAAGTATCCGTTAAAATAGTACATAAACTCAAAGCTGGTCAGATAGCAACATTAAAATATTTTCCTTAACTACATAAACTCAAAGCTGGTCAGATAGCAACATTAGAATATTTTCCTTAACTACAAACAGACCCAAATTATTCCAGGTTTAAAAAGCACTTCTACAGAACAAAATTCAAGCTTGTGCAAAGTAAATATATTTTTAATAATTATACCAAAAAAAGAACAGTTTAAATGCATCATCACCTAGTGTAACTAGCTCTGTATTAAGGATTTGCCACAGTGATATCAAATTTATCTTAAATTGTCCGATTTATGCAAGTTCAAATTCATTAATATTCATACATCTCAAGAGTCAAGCTGGGTTCTTCCTCCTTGCACATCATTAATCTCAAAAAAAGCCCTTACAAGCCTGTGGACCAGATTAACTACTCAAAGGTACCTTTGCACTCCCTTTGAAATTTTGGTAAATTACCTCACTATTATGATTTTCTTGTATTAGTTTTATCTTATTAGTCAAATTAGTTTTAACTTATCAGTAGAGCAGTTCCTCTCTTCTTTTTTGTTGGAGATATTAGAATAATTTGCTTACTTTTCATTTCTCTTTTGGATTGTCCATGTAAAATAAATTTTTAAAAAATAACAGAAAACAGAAGTGTTGAGAGCAAATGCAGCACAATCTGTTAAATCAAGTGACTTTGGTTATATGGGACCATTGCCTGGCATTCAGATCTGCTGAGAAGTGACAGTAAGACAGTTCCATCAGTACCTCAAATACTCTTCAGCAGCAGCAGTAGCTTTCATTATTCCTATATGCAGGCTGCCCACAGCTTTATCTCCAAAGACTAAAGTATGCAGAGATGACATTGGCAATATTGAAAGCATGCATAGAAACACTCGAAAGGGTCTTCACAAATATTTTTTTCTAGACATTGAAGATGATGATTAACAAATTGGAACAAATAATATATTTAATTTTTTTTAAGTAGACAGTGTTGGGAGATAGAGTTATATCTATGCAATTAAACACTGTCCTGACTTGCTAAGCAGAAACAATTCAGAAATCTAAAATGTACTTTTGGCACATGCAGCTGTACACAACTGCAGGAGTCAACCTGGAAGAGAGGTTGTGTGTACATGCCAACAGACAACTCACTTAAAAGGGTTGCTTAACAAAAGAATGTACCAAAATTTGTATTAAAGTGATGGTCTCAGTCCAGCCCTCCTGGGCGGCAGAGGTTTAAAGGATGGGAATTTGTCCCCCTGATGTCAAAGAGACACTTTATGTAACTGGGATGACAGACAACAGGATATCACATCCGTCTGGTCTTGCTTTTAATGCTGAAATAAGAGTTTGTAGAAGGAATAGACACAACAGGGCAGGTGGAAACATGCCAGCCTGGGTCAAGGAGGATATTGTGTCTGAAGAAGGAAAGAATGTGATACAATATATAGTTTGGCAAGAAGTGCAGAAATTGTTTGGATTGAAATAAAAGATAAAAAGACCAAAGAAGGAAGATAGGAAACTATTGTAGCCCATCTGGAGCAAATAAAAAAGCAGCCTGAAATATTGATGCAGATAAAGATACCATGCAAAAGCCCCATGTTGGCAAATTTCTGCTACCCAAGATGTGGCGAGGAAAGCAGGGATGCTGCACAATGCAGGATGGGAGCAGGCGTGGGGCTCACCTGCTCAGTTTCAGTTATTTCACTTTTTTTAAAGCTTAGTTCCCTGCAGCCAACATTTCTCCTGCTTTATGCAACTCTGGAGGCCATCAGCCCAGGGAACATTGGTCCCTACTCCTTGCCCCGAAAGTCCCTGCCAAGGCCACCCCACCATAAACTGTGGCTGCAGAGGTCATCTCAGTGACCTAGGTCCAATTAAAACAACCTATCCAGGTTAAAATTAAACCACTGGGGGTGATGTGGGTGGAAAAAGGAAAGAGCAGCCAGGGCTGGAGGTGGTGGGACCACCTTTCAGATGGGGGCTGTGGATGATGATCATTTAAACTGAATAAAAACACAACATCAGTGAGTGGAGCCAGCGGCTTTGCCAGCCAAGCAGGGGGGTGAGGAGCCTGCAGGGATCACTCACCCTGCTCCCTCCTGGACATCTGGAGGCAATATGGTTGGGGAGGTCAGTGGCTCCCACAGAGGGTGGAAAATGAATTTTAAAAGACCTTGCTAAAGACACAACATTTGAAGGTATGCAGCACAGAAGATGATATAATTTCATTAAAATGAAGACGGTATTTGGAACTTTTGGCAGCTTCAAAGGCCCCTTCTGCTCTATTTTGTAGAGAGCAAAGCCCCCCCGGCAGCCACCGCTGTGCTGGGCCACCCTGCCAACTGCCACAATGTGGTCAGGCTGGCCGGGCCTCTGCTGCAGCAGGTACCCGAGGTTTCCACACATTTCTGGCTCATCTAGTTTAACTGGAGTAGACTGGTTGGGAATATTTCTGAGTCCTGGAGCAAGCAGAGCTGTGGGACTGAGCAAGCCAAAGGCCGTAAACTAAGCAGAGATTAGAGATGGGGATGGACTCAGGACTGTCACACCAATGGCAACAGATGTCTTACTCGTCTCTACAAAGAGCCACTGAACCACAGCTTGGGAATATAACAAATTACACAGAGTCAGGAAGAAGGAGGAGGCAGGAAGCTACAGGCATCTGGCAGAGGTGATTCTGCCTGGAAGAAGAGGAAAGGGGCTGTGCTGGCTCCGGGGAGCCTGTGAGCAGCCAGCCTGGGCTTCCTGAGGCCAGCCTGCGGGACCATGCAGGGGCTGCAGTGCCACCGTGCTGAGCTGCAGGTCTGCCCAGGGGCTGAGCCAGGCTTCAAAGAAATCCAGGGCAGAGGCTGTGCTCTGCCTCGCTCCTTGCTGCAAATGGCTGCAGGGAAACCCTGCGTGACAACTAGAACAGGGGATGATTCCAAAGTGCCTTCTAATTTTCTTTTTTCACTTAGTTTCTGTGATTTATTCTTAATATAATCTCTGACCTTGTCATCAGGCTTTAGCACTTTGCTCTACTGGAATAAATTGGCTATTTTTACTTTTAAAAAGCGGCTTCATATTTGAAGCAAACTCATATAGATCTAACAAATCCAGGATGCTTTTACCTCCCTGGATGAAAACAATCCAGATCAATCAATCTCCCCTACACCCGAGACACACACACCGTGGGTTTCCTACAAACAAGACTCTTGCATACACTTCAAGGCTGAAAGGCAGAGTTCGGGCTGGGCAAGTGGCAGTATCCATAGCAAAAACCTGCCACTGGGCACTCTGCAGTGCTCACTGCAACTGTCATCAACAAAACCAGCTATCAGGGTTTTGTTGACCCAGATAAGGTTTTGTGACACCCTGCAGTCATTCTCATAATCATAGAATCATTTAGGTTGGAAAAGACCTTTAAGATCATGGAGTCCAACTGTTACCCCAGCACCGCGAAACCCACCACTAACCCATGTCCCTGAGCACTGCGTTTACATGTTTTTTAAGTACCTCCAGGGATGGGGACCCCACCCTTTCCCTGAGCAGCCTGTTCCAGTGCTTGACAAGCCCTTCTG
>JAVJGJ010000030.1:33155320-33177775 GCA_035590215.1 Microhierax caerulescens | reverse complement strand
ACCATTGCCTCTCATCCTATCATTTGCTATTTGGGAGAAGAGACCAACTTCACCTTGCTATACCCTCCTTTCATGAAGCTGTTGAGTGAGAAGGTCTCCCCTGAGCCTCCATTTCTCCAGGCTAAACACCCCCAGTTCCCTCAGCCACTCCTCATAAGAGTTCCTCATAATCATCTTCATGGTTATAGAAAAATACATCCTGCTGAGACCATGAAAACAGGCAGGACCAAAGAAAGGTGCCTGGCTTACCTACAGCACATCTACTGACCCAGACTGCAATGCTGCAATGGGATGGCAAACTGCAATAAGGCAGCAACACTGGAATGAGACAGCATGCTGTGATGAGACAGCAGTGCTGTGATGACATGGCAATGCAGCAATGAGATGGCGATGTTGCAACGGGATCGCAAGCTGCAATGCAATGGCATGCTGAACACCTGGGCACCGAGGGGGACCTATGGTATGGCAGCTGCAATGCAAGCAGGGAACTAGCACATGTTAGAAAATGGCCCCACGAGGCATTCAAAGTGCAGTTCTGAGTGAATACAGACTTGGCACTTGCAAATTAATTTGTCTGACTTTCAAATTGTTTGTATTTTCAAATGGAAAAAAAAACCCAAAAACAAATGGCACAAGCTTTAGGTTAAATGATGGAAATAAACTGAATGCTGCTTGGAAAAGTGTTGCTATAGGTCAGTGCCCATAACCATCACTGGTTACAGCTCTGGACACAAATGTGACCATGTGAAGACAGCAAAGATGCAGGTATGCTTCATGGGGGGCATAATGTCAGGTCCCCTCCAAAAAAGCCTAGAAATTCCAAAAAAATCATAAGCAAGTACTGTAAGTGCATTGAAAATACTCAGCTCTAACTTGCATGAGGTCAGCAGACAAAAATAGGAAGAGCATCCGGAAGGTGACACCCGAGGAAGGGAGCAGGAGAGAAGAGCTATTTGTGCTTGGGAACAACGCTGGCACAATGAACATGCGGGTAAAAATTGACCAGACATTTGGACAGGAGGTCAGACCATCTGTAGCACCAGGCCACAGTATTTAGGAACATCTATCCAAAAGGATGAATACTGGGAGAAAACCCTGCTCACTGGGCACAGAGCAGTAGCTGGATGATGTGGTGCTCTGCAAAACCAGGGGCTTGGCTGCCCTGAGCCGAGGAGTCCCTCCTGATCCTCCATTCCTGTGTTTCTATGGTCCTAGCAACAAATAGCAGGAAAAATAAAAAATTATACATCACCACAAGGCAACCACAGTGCAAAGCTGGTATGCGAGGGTGTGGGATACTTTGGCGAAGCCAAATAAAAGCCTGTGTGTGGAGGGAAACCAAGTGCTGGGGCAGAGCACTGGCTGGGGTGGATTTTGATACAGTTTATGATTATGGGTGCGGAGTATGGATTTTATTTATGTTTTGTTTTCGCTGTGTTTGGTGTTCTGTATTTCAGGCTGTCTTATTACAGAGAGCTACAAACTGCTTATTTGGGGTTTTGTAAGCTGGGACAACACCTTCTTCAAGTGTCTTTGAAAAGCAAAGTCATAGAATCATGTGATCATAGAATGGTTTGTGTTGGAGGGACCCTCAAGATCACCCAGTCCCATACCCCACACCTTCCACCAGCCCAGGCTGCTCCCAGCCCCATCCAGCCTGGTCTTGAGCCCTGCCAGGGATGGGGCACCCACAGCTGCTCCGGGCAGCCTGTGCCAGCACCTCACCACCCTCACAGTAAAGAATTTCTTCCTAATATCTCATCTAAATCTCCCCTCTTTCCACTGAAAGCCATTCCCCCTTGCCCTATCACTACATGTCCTTTGTAAAAAGCCCCTCCCCAGCTTTCTTGTCAGCTCCTTTATCTAGTGGAAGTTGCTGTAATATCTCTCAGAGCCTTCTTTTCTCCAGGCTGAACAGCCCCAGCTCTCAGCCTGTCTGCACAGCAGAGATGCTCCAGCCCCCCAGTCACATTTGTGGCCTCCCCTGGACCTGCTCCAAAAGGTCCATGTCCATGTCAATCTGTATTAGTATGACAAAGGGCCTGAATCTAAATTGAGCACCATGAAGCCAGCATTGCTCCATAATATCCAGGGTCATTCTCCTAATGCAATGAGGCAAGGTCTGGTGGAGGTTTCCAAACTGGAGCTCAGCAAAAGCAGAGCCATGGCGAGGAGAGTCCCCAGGCTCCTGGACATCCTTCAGGCTCACCTATCTCAGCCACACAGTGGGATGAGTGCAGTCAACTCTTCTATGCAAAGCACTGTAAAAATAACAGTTTCCCTTAAGAAAGGAAGCTGAAGATGTGAGGCCTCCTCTGAGGTTGGGAAATGCTGTGCTACCGTCTTTTTAGTTTCTTCCTTATAGTTGGGGGGGGGGGGGAAATAGCATGGCAAATATGACTTCAAAGGTGTCATAAAGCCATGTGACAGAGATCACCTGATAAATCTCAACAGGGTTAATCCCATGCAGCTCTCATAAACTCCATCTTTAGGAATTTATGTTTCCCATTGCGTTAGACACCCTGCTCGGTTCCCTTCCCTGAGCTGCTTTTCCCAGGTTGGCAGCAGCAGTAGCACGCCAGCCAAAACATGGCTTTGTTCCAGCACCGGGGGAAGTTTGCTGCTGCTTTATCCCTTCATCTACCTATCTGACAGGTGTGTTGTCACACATAATTAGCTAATGTTTTAAAAATACTTCAAGATCTTCAGAGAAGAGATGCCATAAAAGTGCAAAATGTTATTACTAGCTGGCAGAAAGCTTGCAATTCCCATTTCATGGAGAAACCATTAAAAATAATAAGCAAAAAGTCCACTTTTATCAAATACAAACATTGAATGCAAATACACCCTTACTTTCTCTGCCGAGGACGCAAACTATCCCTGCAATGCACGTTGCAGCTATTTGTGTCAGAGGAAAGCAAATGTATGGCAAGAGTAAATCAAACTGGTTGGATTGTTGAGGTTCTCTGTGTGAGGTGGAGGACAATACTGTGGTGAGTTCAGAGGTGAGGACAGGGGATCATCCTGCAGGGTGCCTGGGGAGAGCTGTATTTGCCCAATAGCAGCTGCCTTGCTATGAAAAACATGTTTAGAGATGCATTTCTCTCATTTGGCTACAAGACAAGATAAAACATCCGTGCTGCAAACTGCATTTGGTTTCTCGGCTGCTTTTGAGGTCTCCCAGGGCAGGTGGGGATGGGGGTGTTGGCACCAGGTTCTGGCTTGGCCTGAGGACTCACTTCTTAGTTTATGCTGAATCCCCTTTTGTTCAATGCCCAAGATGGGACAAGTTGTTGTTTATTTTAAAACATCTCTGTTCAAAGGAATGCAGCTTCAAAACCAGGGAGGTGAAAACTTCCCCTGCTTGGTGAATTGTTTCCTTGTATTTAACTGGGTCCTGCAGAAGTCGTCTTCGGCTTCTTGGTGCTTGGCTGCACGTGGAAGGGAAGAGCTGGACCTGACTGCCCAACCTCCAGCTGCTCCAGCCCTGCTGAGATACCGTAACAACAAGGAAAGACTCAAGCTGCAATGCACAAATGGGTCTTGCTGTAGTTTATAGTCAAGTGTACCATTTTATAGCAAATTTGCTTTTTCCAGACAATCAGCTTGAGAAGCTATCCAGCCAGGCCACTTGTTATCTTAACTCTCCATTATCAGGAACAGACAAATTTCACATGTAGACCACTGTTAATTCCTCTTGGAGCCTGCACACTTAACCAGGAAGCATCTCAAGGACTTAAGGGGCTTAGTCAATGTTGGCAAACTCCAGGTTTATTTTTTCTAATGATCCAAAGTCTCTTTTTATTTGCTCCAGCAGATAATTTCAGTGATGTGTTCCACTATACTCAGATCAGCTCTGTTTATGTTTCATGGTATACCAGTAGTAACTGATTTGGCTCTACCAAACATTTTCTTTTTCAGTTCAAGGAACCCTTCCCTTGTTAATTAACACAGTACCAGTTTCTGCCAGGCTCGCCATCACTGCATGTATGTGGAAAAAGCAATCCTGAGCACTCTAGTAGTTACTTGCTTTCAGTTGAGAGCCTGAACTCTATTGCTGCAAGTATTTCTTTGGGAGGAATGTATCCAAACCCTGAAATTACTTCCTGGCCTCTGGGAAAAGTTCAAAATCTCTTTCTGTCCCTCAGGCTCACCTCTCCTCTCAGCTTGCTTTTTAAGCTGCGTGTCTTTGACACGTAATAAGAACCTGCCCTGTCACTTGGCTGTTCTCCAAAGGCTGAATTTTGCAATTCTTGCTCAAGCAGCACTATCAGAGGTCACAGAGAATATCGCCCCATTAAGCACTGATTAAACATTGATGAGGGACCTCCACACCTCTGACTGTTTCCAAGTATCAGCAAAGCAAATATTTCAATCAACATTCACGTGGATGACAGCAACCATCTGGTCATGTATACAGCTCCAGTGTGATTTTATAAAGTGAAGCTTTGGTAGCACAAGAATAAAAAGTCATTAATACGTTTCAAAGCAAATAATCTCTTAACCCTATTTTAAAAAGGAGATCTGCACCCCCTCTGCTGGGCTGCTCCTGATGTGCAAAGCCTTACCCGAAATCAAATGCCAGATGAAGAGACCAGAAGTGACTGTAAGTATCTTGGCAGAGGAAAAGCAAGCTTTGCAACAGAGAGCAACTTCTCAATAGTCCTGCTTTTGAGCCAGGCACAAGCAGAGTAATGCTGTAATATTTATGGAAGAGCTTGGCCTGCCAAGTATTAAGAAGAATGTTGTATCTGTATTGATATAGTTATTCTGCACCCACACAACAGACAACGGGAAAAAGGTTCAGAGAAATGATAATAGATTTCTAAAATAAGATGTACGAGGAAAGTTGGGAAGTATTGACTTTGCTTTGTACAAAAAACTGAAGGCAGATAAAAACAGTCACAATCCTCATAGGTTATTTTACATAAGACCAGTTATTAACTGGTTTCCACATCCACTAAGAATAAAACTAGAAGGAATCAGTTCAATTCACAGCAAGAGAGATTTATGTTAGATACTTAGAAAAAAGCTTACTAAATATAATACAACTGAAGTATAGCAATAGATAACATGGAGCTTGTGGATATCCTCACAGGTTTTTAAGAGTGAGAGAGACAGATGTCTATTAAAGATAGGCCCATTTTAATTGAAATTCAAAACCAAATTTTGCTTTTGCTTTTAAAGATTAAGAATTACCAATGGGTACAAAACAGGCTCTGCCAGACTGCTTACACAAGGAAAAATCTGATATCCACCAGAAATTAGTTCAGTCAATTGACTTTGCCAACTGTAGTAAAAATATACCACATAAATCCCATCCAGGAAGACACACTGCTGTCTAAGTCCACAATTAATTTCAATAAGAACAGAATTTAAACTCAGGCAACACTAGCAGTCACTTGTACATGTGAAAAAAACCTCTGTCATTGGATACAACCTATAGCATGCTGTAGGGCAAAGCCTGATTTGAGGGACAGATGGGTGGGATGCAGCCAGGCAGGTCAGTCTTCACTCCTTTGGCTCCACACAACTCATTTGCACAATGTCGAATTAATGTCCCTGGGGTGCCAGTGGCATCGTGCCGGTGTAACCTACACAGGGCCCTGCTACTGCTGCTCTAACACAGATCTGCAGCATTTACTTGCTGGTGCCTCATTATTAACTTTATTCCAGATTATTCAAGCCACAACACTTTATTTAAAGAGAAACTGTAGACCTAACGGTGAATAAATTTGTAAGCTCCACTTTATTTGTCATTATTTTTGCTCTTTGGCTGTATTTTACATTTCAGTTCAGACAATGGGAACCTTTGAAGTCAGCCTCATCTCAGATTCACTGGGCTGTAAGAGTTGTGTTTTAAACAATATGAGGAAGTTACTATTTTATAAAATGTATTTTTACTGTAATATGAAAAAAAAAGAGGGTACTGTAAGAATATAGCTCCTGATCACTGGCTATATTTTAGAGGAATTTAAAATGAAGCTAACAAGCAACCGATGATTTAAATAATCTATGTCGGTTGAGCCCATGATGTTTCTAAGTGGGAAATTTTTAAAAAAGGAGAAATTAAAAATAACTGTGTTACGTTACTTATTGCTGTAATGTGGTGCTGGTGTTCCCAGAATACACAAATAACCACATGTAAAGGGCCAGGCATCACTGAACAGAATACAGATCAAAGGAGGTAGGAAAAGCCTGAATCCAAACTGGGTACTTTATTGCAGCTGAAGAGCATCATGATCTGTAACAGCAGAGATGCTGTTGCTATTTATGCAGAGGTCAAAGCTAAATGACATTTGCATCTGTACCTAAGCATAGTGTTTCATGTGTTTTGAATATTTATGCTTTATTCTTTCTTGCTACAATATTATGTTTAAATCCAATTACCATTTGGGGTTTTTTTTCCGTCTGTGACATACTAAATCTTCCAAACCATGTGGGTGAGGGCATGCACTGTGGCTCAAGCACTGTATGATACGCTGGAGCAGAACTGTGCCACGTATCGCCCCAAAGGCGTACTAAAGGAGAGAAAAGCTGCTCGGACTTGGCTGTGCCTGTCCCGAGACCTCAGCACACACAGGGAAGGGACATGGCGTTAGCTGGAAACAATGTGAACTTGGCCAGCCAGGCCTCTATGAACTCCAGCTCACATAAAACAGGCCAGGCAACACACTGGACTTTTTTAGGTAATTTCTTTTCTGCATTAAAATGGTTATTATTTATCTGAGTACATATACAGCAATTACAGTCAAGCTACAATAGTTTAACTTCTAAACTGTGCTAAGAGCAATTACCCTGTACATCCATGAAGGGCTTTGATGCTATTATTTGTTCCTTGAATGGTACATATTGCTTGCATTTCAACCCAGTTCTCTAGTATAGATCATAATGACAGAAATATTCGGGAGGCATATAAAGATCACATAGCAATGCAACTCATTCTAAATATTTACAGCACATTTTAGAAAATGTCTTTGTTAGTAAGAATAAATGAAGTTATTTTGTTTACTTGGATAAGGAGCCATGGTTTGCTGACAGATGTGCAGCTGAAATATATTTCTGCTCCATAGAAGTTATTATGTGCAAGAAAATAAAACTAGATGATGAATCACAACTGTCATTGATGATGACAAAAATAATTGAGAACATATTTTGGGTTGGGTGCATCTGCAAAAAAGCTGGGGAAAATAAATACAGTGCAACGCCCTCAGATGTTTTCCTATGCTTAGGCCATGGGGCTGAGAGACAGCCCCCTGGGCAGGATATGACCCAGCTGATATGCTGGGTTGGAGCAAGGATGAATCAGGCTTCCTTATTGGAAACATGATTTCCCCACAAGAAGGGAATAAGGCAATCTGCAGACCATGATTGCAGCTATCAACAGCAAGACAATGCCTGTAGGATCAAATCAAACAGCTTCCACTAGTATTTAGCTTTAACTATGCAGATATTCTGCTGGTGTAAAATAGCATCACTTTGTAAATGTAAAGGGAGCTCAGCTAACATGCACTAGCTAAGGATGCAGCCCCTGATCCCCACTGCACAGCTGTGGAGGAAGAATGCTACATGGACCAGCAAACCTCCCATGTGGCAGCATTTGAAATGCAAACAGCAAAATCAAGATGCTCCACCAGGCTGCAGGTCAGCCAGGGCACAGGGGAGAGCTGGAGGTGAAGGGAAGCATCACTCAGAATTTGGTGGTTGGAGAAAAGGACAAAACTTTTAATTCACCATGGATATAAGCTGCACGGAGGTGACTATTCTTACAGGAAAGGAAACAGCAAAGGACTTACTGGTATGGACAATCCACACATCTAAGAGCTAGCATCATTCTACCCAGTGTCCAAACAGAAGGGCTCCTCCTGCCCTGTCTGGATGGAACACTGGGGACACAGGCAGCCTCTCTACTCCCAGGACAGCCCTCGTGTTAGCCGAGGTGATGGGCAAGACGAGGCTGGATGTGGCAGCAGGAAACTTACTTCAGGAGGCTTTTTTTTGCAGGGGCAGAGCCTGAGAGAGGCAGAGATGAAGAACCCATTGCTACACAGAGCCCTCGTTCTCCTGTGTCCCTTTGCTGCTGTCTGCTCTCTGCCTGGACGAGCCTTACAAGAACCAGGGTTAGATATACAACACAGTTATGGTTTGTATACATAAACCACATGCAGTTATATGCATGTGTACACACATACGTGCTATACATAAGTATAGATACACTGGTGTACAGTATCATATAATACATTAATACAAAACCAATGTACTGCATGATCAGCTACACATGCACATCTATATAATTCAATTTTCATCATTTATAAATACTGCCTTTTGTTCTAGCAACTGCTTCTGCATGTTTTGAAAAAAACATTAAAAAAATGAAATAATAGGGTTGAGTCTGATTCCAAGCTTGGAATCCTCACAAGGACCTAAAGCCCCACAGCAGACTTCTGAGTGGCTTCAGAGGCACATTGGCCAGTAAGCTTCTACTTTAACATCTACAAGATCAGACCAAAATTAGAGGGCAATTTTAACATTACACTACTGCATGTGTACTGTCCAACCTGCTCAGAACATGCCAACCAGTGCTGTTGTGCTAACCAGCTGCCTCAACCTCTGGTTATTATTTCTTCCAGATGCTCCCCTTGTGCAGAGGCCATCCTCATGTCTTTGAGCCATTAAACTTCCAGCTCTCACTATGGCTGTGGGCTGAATATCTCCTTTTAGTGTTTGCTCCATTGTCAACATCCATTATGCAAACTCTGAAAGAACAGCACTTGGAGGCACCATAGGCACCATCTTAAACACAGCAGCAGGATGAAAGGGTTGATGAATGCAAAGGACAGGAGATGGGGAAACTGGAAAGAATAGAAGGGCATATGGGAAATGTTAAGTTTTCATTCATCATGACTACTGCCTGCTGACAACCACTGTATTTCTGACTTGTGTCCAGCTTTTCCCTTCCCAGGAATAACCATGGCTGAGAGGCTGCCTTTGGAAATTGTGTTAACAGATGGACATAGCCTGGGTCAGCCGTGGCTGGAAAAGTCACCAGGGCAACAGCAAAGGGACAGATGAGAAAAGGACCAGGGGTGTAGTGCTGAACCACATTATTATTAATAATGATGGACTCCTACTGGAATCAGGCATTACAAACGATGCCCCATGTCCCAGGCAATCAGTATTGCAAATGCATCACTTGCTTGTCTCTGGGGAGGTGGGGAGAAGAGTTACTGGAAGGAATAAAAGAAAGATGCAAAACTCCTGTCTGCAGGAAACATGGGTGTTCTATTCCTGGTGCTCAGACTCCTACTGCAAGGAATTCTCTTCTAGCATTTCTGTGCTTGGACAGAAGAGTTCCCCCAGATTCCTGGTGAACATAATTGCAACATGCATGTATTTGGTAATGGAGCTCTTTAATTCAGCTTCATCTCTCATGCTCTTGTCATAAGACTCTTACTGCTGTACTTGCTCTTTCTAATTACTGTGCAATGTCAATATAAAGTGCTCATCCTGCTCCAAGCTCCATCCCACTTCTGGGCTGCAGGAGACTTTGTGCTGATAAAATAGCCTGGAGAAAGCTTCAGAAAGCTGAAGGGCAGCAGTCTGCTGTGCAGACAGAGCATGCCTGCAAGTTCAACAATGTTTGCAAAGCTATTTTCCAAGTACTTCATTAATCCAAGACAGAGCAAGATTTACTGGGTTTTAAACAGCCAGTTCCTTCAGATGCTGTCTAAAAACAAGCAGTGCTTCAAAATTAGCAGAGACTCCTGGATTGCAGTTAGCTGTCATCCTCAAAAACTGCTTAGATGTCTGGGAAGCGTCTTTCTGGAGAAGAATCAAAAGATGAGCGAAAAGTATTTTGCAGCCTAGTTAGATTCCCCAGGGGGATTATAAATAACACAGACATTTTTGGTATCTTTGGGCTCACAGAGAATTCACTGATAAAGCCAATCAGTTATCTGACTGTGACCAAGTACATCCTCTGTATCTAGCTTTTCTATGAATGTTCAGGAACAACCTTTAAGGTTTCAGACTGTATTTCTTTGACCTAGAAGAATCAACATATAGGAGAGACTCGGCATATTTTCTCTTTTCAGTGGGTTGAAACATTCCGGTCATTTTGCACTGGGTCCTACAAAATTAATTCATAAACACAAGTTTATGCAGAACCACTCTTTTTCTTCCCAAACTTCACAAAAAAAAGCCCTCAGTCTCTGCAGATGGTTTATACAGGTTTATTTGACTTCCACACATCATGTCCATCAGATCAGGATGTTATCAGCAGCTGTTAGAGGAAAAGGAAAAAAATAGAACCCCTGTTCTGCACCCCACCTGGTCCCCCTCGACGCATGGTCTTGTGCCCCTGACCCACAGTAATCTGCAAGTGCTGGGGGAAGAGTTCAGCAGCCTGTCTGTGCCCTGCTTGAGCTGTGGGTTTCTTCAGTCTGAGGATAAAGCATCAGTTGTTTGTCTTGGGTCAGACCTTCCACTGAACTCTTCCACCCAGCAAACACCCCTGCTCATCTCTCCCCGATGTTAACTCTTTCACTGTGGCATCCCCACCGCACAGTGGGTCAGGCCAGCTCCATAGGTTGGTTGGCAGGAACTTGGTTTCTCACAAAATACCTGTGGTGGATTTTCCCAGACTTTTGGCTCCATGCTTACACTCTGTTTGCTTGGAATAAACATATGGAGTCTTACTTAGAGCCTACATGAATATCCACCAGGTTGCCCTGTGCAGGGAGCCTGTTATGTCAGCCTGGGGTCAGGCAGACTTATTTCCTTCAGCATAGCTTCCAGGGCTTTTGATTTTCAGATCTAATTGAAAGAATCTACTTTTTGCTTTCTTCATAATTTTCACAAGAAGTGGAGGAAGAGAAACTCATAGACCTCACTGACAGCCTGGGGTTTTTTTCTCTTAATAATGAACCTAACCTGTGCATTTCCATCTCTGATATTCTTGACTGTTTACATTCCTACAGCCTCCAAAATCAGTTCCTTGCCCTCTTGGGCATACATACTCAAGCAGTATTTCAGGTTGCAATTATACTGGCAAAAGGAGATGGTGGGGAAGCTGGTTAATTGTCAAGGTCTGCTGGAGGGCAGTCCTGATTTCAAGCCACCCCACGAAATTAAAGTTTGTGGGTTTTTATTCGGAGCTCAAGCCAAGATCCTTAAGCTTCAGAAAATGAACATGCCACTGTAATGTAAACCAATTTCCAGGCAAATTCCTCTGACACCGATGCTGGGTACCAAATAGATCCCAGCTGATCTTCAAGTTGTGCTTTTAAAGAGCCAGAGCTCCCAGCTGTGCCTGATGGTGGGTGCCACTCTGCACAGCAGCCCAGAGACACACACAAGCACATTCTGCTCCACATCCAGCCTCTCCTGCTCTGATACAACAACAAAATCCTGCCAGCAGAGGATATTGTGAACAGCTCTCACTGCCCTGCTCTGTACCTGTTGTGACTTCCCAGCTTGCAACACAAAGAAAGTGTATTTTCCTCTCCTGGGATGCATGTAGTATATTCAGAAATTCTTGTTCTGCTACAGATGGGAATGCACAGATTTTCTTATCAAATATTAGCCAAATTAAACGTGTAACTCCTGGTTACAGGCTGATTGATTAGAGGCACATGATGCAAGGAAAGAAAGTGATGCTACTGACAGCAGGGTTAGTGAGGGTTTGGAAGATGACTCTCAGAGGAAAAGACTTTATTGTATTTCACAGTGCAACTGAACACATGATAGATTTAATATACGATTATTACAAATTAACCATAAATTGAAAGCCAGGCAGTTTCCTGTTCATGGGGGCGGGGATGGAATATTAAGTACTTCATGCAGTTATGAGGAATTGTTTCCATTTGGCATAAATCATTCTCCAGTCTCCATTATCTGCCCATAAAAAGCGCAAGTGTCTTGGCTTCTCCATATAAATAACTTCCTTTAAAATTATTCTTGCAGGGTCTATGAGTGATGGGCTAATCCTGTTATGAGATTTTAATGCCAAATTGCATATTGAGGCTGGAATGATAGTATTTAAACTACTTTACAGATGAAGAGCATAATCATAGTTTTTAATTTCATATATTTTCCCCTGTTAGTGCCTAATATCATTTATATAGACAAGGCTGTCAGTAATAGACAATGCCATCAGTAATCCGTGTACAATGGTTGAGCTCACGTAGTATCAAACCTTCCTCAGATACACCAGATATATTTTGATATCTATGCACACAGGATTTAAATTAGCAAACAGGATGCAAGATATGCCACTACCTGGCTGAGCAGTTGCAAAACCAGCCAGTTTGTTACACTGAGGCCAATTGTTGCTACAACCAGCACAGATATTTCTCCTTGACCCTGACTGCTATTTTTCAGCTTATAAAAGCAGGCCACAAAATAAAGGTGTTGCATGAAGATGTGCTAGGCAGAAAAGCTGTGAATTACAGTCAGAAGGATACTCCTTGGAGTATAGCATTTCTGTGCTAAGAAGCAAAGAAAATTACATTGGGTCCTACCAGCAGAAGAGATCTCTCATTTGCCCTGTTCGCACTTGGAGCACGCCATTATTAAAAGCTAAAGCACAGCACTTCATTTCAGCTGGCCTTAACAGGCAGCTGTTCCTCCAGCTGTTGCGAGATACCATGACAACAGGCGATGCCAGCAGTTGTGGTCCCTCCTTTCCATATAATGAAAGTTTGAATAGTTGCTCTTGGTTAAAGGCTAGAAATGGTAAGATAAAATTGATAGATCTGACTTGGTCCAACTATTATGGCATGACCTAATGTGCCTTTACATTAGCTGCTAGCAAATTATTTTTGTCATACTTTAATATTTAGCACCAAAAAGTGACTTAAAACCTTCAGAAGTCAGTTTGCTCTACAGAGAGATGTTAGTAATTATACAGTGTACTAACAAATACATTTACAGAAAAGCCACTTAACTATCAGAATTGATAATAACTTCTTTAAATCCACAATTTGAAATAAAATACACAAAACATTTATAAAACGCTATATACATTTCTTTATATGCAGCTTTATAATTAGTGTGAATAGCTAGTTAAACCTATTTCTAGTATTAGTACAAGATGAATGGGAATTTCTCAGCTTCCTTGCTTTCCATACACCTCATTTAATGACGAAACAAAGCTCACATCTTAGTTTTCACAGTAGGTCATAAATCTCTTAACCAAATATGAAATGCCTTCAGATCTATGAATGAAAGGTATAGCTAGATAAATCTAGGGGATCTTTGAAAGGACAGGCGACAGACTATGACAAAGGGTTTCCTTTTCAAGGCTTTGGGTCCCATACAGATGGAAACCAGTGGAAATTCTTATTCTGATTGCTCTGCAAATTCCTGTTTCAGGAGACAGGAGGAGAGGACTGCTGGCAACATAAGGTTTTAATGAAGAGATTAAGGAGGCCACAGCAAACTTGATCAAAACTTAAGAGATATGGAACACACACCTCAGCAATGCACAGAGGAGGCTTCAGGTTTGTGCCACTGCCTCCCCACCAGCTCTGGCAGAATAGCTCTCAGCTTCTGCTGCTGAAAGCTTCTGGCTTCCAAAATAATATTTTTCTTTGCAAAGATGGTTTGGATGCTCAAATGCTAGTGTTTTTAAAGCTTGTAGTCCTCTGACTGGTTTAAGAGCTAAGAATTGCTCTCATGGGTCTGGCAATCAGTACCTCAGGGTTTGAGGTTTACAAATGTACACACCAGTTCTGGCAAGTTGTCACAAATGAATATTTTGCTTGCCTGAACCTAGATTGTGTTTGTGAAGAAAGCCCACGCAGAGCAAGCATAGGGATTCTGGCCAGCAGCATTTCCAGGCTGGTACGGTGGAGAGCTCTTCTACACTAAAACTACAAATTTCCCTTCCATTCTCCCAAAAAATAAGTGGGCAGCAAAACATATGGCAAAACTCAGTTTGTGAATCACCACAGTGGGAAAAAATTATTTTAGCAGCTGCAGATGTGCTCAATGGTGGTGTGCTACGAACAGATTTACTTTAAAGGGGGGTGTCCCATGGCTGCAGTGCAATCTGCACCAGAAAAATCCATATAACAACTTGTTTTCCTGCCCTGATGCAGTTCTTGCAAGCTCTTAGCAAAGCCAGCAGGCAATTTCTGGTAGGAATGCAGCACGTTGTCTACTTTTCAGAAAAACATAAACTTTTACAAGTGATCCGGAAGAAATCTCATCCTCTGAACTCATCTGACAATCAGGCTTTCATGTAATGTTTCAAAACTTCCTCCTTCTTCTTCCCTTTAATTGAATCATAGATGTACTAGTTTAACAGTTTTAAAAAAATGCAGTCCAAGTCCTTCAGTCTTAACATTAGGGTTCATGCCAGTGAACTTTCCCAATACATCAGAAAAATAGGGATATTTTCAAGTCACTGCCCTTATTCCAAGACAAAAGAGTAAAAGCGATTTATACTGATGTCCTTTGAATGCATCACAGGGATGCAAAAAGCACTTGAAGCAAAGTGAGGAAAATCAGTATATCAAAGATATATATGAATATATCTATATATATGTGAAAGATACTATGAGGTCTTAGCAATGACCCAAGGCAGAAAGGATCACTTTTTTTTGGGGAAAAAAAAAAATAAAAAATTACTGATGGACCAAGTTCCTCTTACAAGCTAAAAAAAAAAAGAGATTAAAATTAACATGAGCTCACACCACCAGCTAACTGTTCAGGTCTGCTTACCTCTAGGATTAGATAATCCTTACAGAGATCCCTACAATGAATCCCACCTTCCAGGGGAACAGGAATAAGCTCCCTTGCATTTAGCAGGGGAGGGATGGAGGAGTACTGACAGGAGAAATCCACCCTCAAGCTTTTGCACGCTCACTTGCACATGTAAAATATCTCTGATCATGTAGCTTTCTGTGCTAGAGGTGTAACAAAATCTAGGCCACAGAATTCCCTTCTCCAGATTATTTTAAATCATGCAAGAGAAAAACTTATGTGACACATAGGGGATGAGATTGAACATCATCTTATTATATCCCCAGGATCGACATTTTTACATTTACATATACAGAAGACAAGACAAGGAAAACATAACCAAATATTAACACATCAGCAAGATGTGGACTAGCTAGTTCAGGTTTTTTCTCTGCAAGCTCATGATGGAGGGATCACGTTGGAAGAGTGAGGAAAAAGAGAACGAAGCCATGAGAGCTGTTATTACAGCAAACCATTTAGGCAGCCCCAGGCATCCACACAGTACTTTGCAAACATAGGACGGGGCACCTCTCCCCTACAGTTCTCATCACCCAACAGGTACCATAAATGCAGAGCATGAAACATGGAGTGAGGAAAGAGTAAGGGGGAGGGGAACCAAACCAGAACACACCCCCAACCCCCTCAAAAAAAAAAAAAAAAAAAAGGAAAAATCAGTAGCAAGGAAAATAAAGAGGAAGGATTTTTGAAAGAATTGTTTAAGAAAGTTTTGAAGGGGAGAGAAAGAGTTTGGTGGAGGCAAGACTCACCCAGACTAAAATCTGTCCTGGCACAGGAATATCACATAGCTAACACAAGATTTGCAGTGAACTGCCCTGTTCTCAATCACATGAACATGCTCAAACCTTCAATTCCCTTCTCTTTCTTCCCTGTGTTATAAACCAGGCACCCGAAAGAAGATTCCAGGAAGTCAAAGTCTCCTTTTTGTGGCCAGCTACCTTTTTATTCAGGGAGAGAGATGTCCTTGGTGGAGATCTGTGATATTTCCTCTCTTTTGTGGCTGAGGGTATAATTGTTTGGTTGGGAATCCTTTGGTAAAGACTCTTTAATGATCCTATAACTTCTGCTGCAAACACTTAGTAGCTTGTTTCATTACATACCACATACTTTGAAACAGCAGCTCACCCTAACAGTTCCGCCAAACACAGAGAACACAAGGCTTTCCACACCAAAAAAAGAACCAGCGACCACAGACCTTGCTGAATCCAAGCAAGGTGTTTTACATAAGGGACAAGAGCCCAGACACTGACTTAAATAGCATCCTTCCCAATCCCACAGAGGGTCAGAAAAGTACACTCAAGTCTATATGATGCCTCTTCAGAAAATACCAACCACATAAAGGGGCTATGATTGATTTTAAACAAACAGAAAATGTTCTTTCTGCTTCACGTATATGCTTTCCCACTTTTTTTCCCTCCTCTTTTTACTTCTGTATCTGTTAATACCTGCAAGCAGAGATGAAGACATTCAAAATTAGATTAGTCTTCCTAGAACGCAGAGAAGTGCATATGGGCTTCTGGGGGCAGAATTTGCCACCAGCCTGCCAGTTGGGTGTTATCACATTCCCTCTGCAGCTGAGTGAACTTGCTTTGATTCCTCAAGCATTTACTCAAAATCCAATCAGTTTCCATTAGCATAATATCATCCTAATGAAGAACTGGGCTCACTGATTTGTAGTAACCTTTGCAGATATAAGGAGGCCGGGGATGTTTTTACATGATCCTTCATCTGCATCAGGAATGGGCAGATCTTATGAGTTGGTTTCAATTGTGGGTCAGCAACTGACTGCCCCCATAGCCACCTGCAAATAGTCAGGGCACCCGATCTCCAGATCCTTGAAATAAATGGCTGAATTAAGACATAAGCTTAATGAAACAGCTTCTAAAACCTGAAGCCGGATCTAAATCTTCTGGCCAGCTCTGCTTTCCACAGCTCCCCCTGCCCCCAACTCTTCCTGCTGTTCACTGCAGCTTGGCCCTGCCTGCCCTGCAGCCTTTGTAGCTGCTGTAGCCATCCATCCTCCCCCTCAGGAGAAGTTAATCATTCAACACCAGCCTTGGCAGGCTTCACCTGAGCTTCATGCTAGCTCTAGAAAAAGCAGCTGGGCTTCATTACTTCTTAAATCTTATTTTGGTAGTGTAGCACAGAAATGTCTCATTTACATGTCCTCACTCTTCTCCAAATTGTGTGTTTTTCCATTTGCCTCTTGCTTTAATGCTGCCACTGATAATGGCAATTACAGCCACCTAGGTGGCTATGGATCAGCTGGATCAAGAGCCCTCCCAGCACAAATGACTTTGACTCGAATACAGTAAAATAGAAGCCTCTCCTTCCTGGTGGGAACTGGCAAGGGCAGTGGGGAGCAGAACCCAGCTGTGGCAGCGAGGGATGTGCAGAGCAAGCATCCTGCTGCTGCCAGGTTCGGGGACAACTAGCTGAGGGCTGCCTGCCCGATTCTGCTGCAGACGGGCAAGAAGGACAGCACACCCTACCTAATGAGTGATGGCTCTGCCCCAGAAAGCTCTGGTATTCAGTTTACAGGACCCTTCTCCCTGCCATGCAGTAATGATGTGGAGGTGACTAAAGGGACCCTCTCAATGTCCAGCTCTCGGTATACATCTGGGCACAACCTGGCTCTTCCTTAACTCAGACTTCAGCTGTGATTTCAAAAATAAAAGGTCTGTGCTTTGTCATTTACTTCTCAGCACAGGAAGATATTCTGTTCTTAAGAGACAGCGGTGCATCTTTCAAAAGAGAAGGACAGAACTGGCAGTGCTCCATCCAGCTAATGCAAATACATCCATTTACACCTATTAGGATCCAGTCACTGCAATACTATACATCAATACATTTTAAAAGTAGCATACCTTAGCTAGAGTCTAGGTTTGCATGTGCTAGTATCATTGCACAGCAAAGGAGACTGAGAAGTTTAAATACTTCATTGCCCCCATTTTTTGGCTATAAACAGGAAGGGAAAAGTTACTGTGAGACCAAGGTTTTCTTCTTTAATAAATTAAGCTGTCATGGTAAATCAAAAACATGTACACCAATTCACTTTTAACATTTAACTAGTTCATTCAGTTATTTCAAAAGTCTTTGAATGAAACGCCTCATAAAACACAAGTTGTACTGTGAGCAGCAGGAGAGCTCACAGATCATTTCTAGGAAGTTTGTCTATGGCCCCATGCACCCAGTGCATCACCCTGAGCTGTCATCCCACAATCTCCCCTAATACTAGCAGATCCCTTCCAGCATCCTTTAACCCTGCTCAGCTTCATTTCTGCAGTGAAATTATTGGGTAAGGAGAGGAAGTTTGCAAAAGATTTCATGAGCGTTATCAAGTTAAGCCAGAGATGATGTTTAGGTATGGATAGCAACTCTTAAGTTGCAATTTTCATCCATATTTTTTAAAGATTTCTGAGATATCAAAGTGATAATCTTCCTTCTTACATTTGGGGAAAACGCATGACAAAGCAGCAGAACACCTTGCATGATACTCCTGGCCTTCAGCACAGGCAAGAAAAGAGCTTTCATCTTCCCAAGCCCACACTCTAGTCTCTGAAAGATTTCTTCATTTTAGAAGGAAAGAATTTCCTCATTTTCTCCAGCCACTTTACTCCTTGATGTGGAAATAGTGTTGCCAATTGTCAGGAGGTTTTATATCAGGAGCTTTGGGATTGTATGATTTTTGTTTCTTTGCTTGGTAGATCTTCTCTTTACTCTTAATCTAAGCCATGCTGTTTCTAAAGCCAGCTCGGTCCTAGCGCCAGGAGGGTCAACAGATCCTCCCAGGAGGCAGAGCATGGTGAGAAAGACACAGAGCCAGTGGTGATGGAGCCAGTTTGCAACTAACACCCATCATGGACCTGAATGGTCCTGTGCAGGGTGATATTGATGATATTGTGCAGGATGATATTCATTTATCTGCATTTTTCCACTAACTGGAACATGGCAACCCTCCAACATGACAACAGAAAACTGACAGCGCTCACTGAATTTAATGCAGATTTACTAACCATTTGGGCTAAGCGTGAACTGCGTTTTTCAGCAAATAAATTAGTTGTATTTGAATTTTCCTTCACCTTTCTTTTTACTGCAGGCAAAGACATAATCTTCTATAACAGTATTTAATTTTTAAATGTTTTCAAACTATGCATGAGGCTCTGTCATGAACACTGATCCCCTTGCTCTTAGCACTCAGTGGCAACTCTATACAGAACTCCTTTTTTAACTGCTAGACACGTACTCCTTAGAGAAAGGGGAAGACATCTGCCAAATTGGTCTCCACTCTTGATTTACCCAGCATCTTATTTTATACTTAGGGCCACATCCTGGCAGTTATTACCCTCCACATTCTGTTATACAAAAACTTGAAATATTTTTTTTACTCTTGAGGGGTTCATTTGGGTTTTACACTGATACAATTCACAGTACGGTACCATCACTGGTGTTAGAAGCAGCAGTGTTGGTGGATGCTGCAGTCTGTTCCTGCAAGATTTAGGTAACAGTTTCTATTTTTCCAGTGACCATGAGTAAGTTAATTCACCTCCTATGGCTTCAGCTTTGGACACGATGCTTTCCTTAGTAAAGCATACGATGTTTTTTTATGTATTGTCACTGGACATTGCAGCTTTCGCTTTAGTTTGAGACTTGCAAGAATTAATAAGAGTTTTACTTAAAATCAATTTAGAATGGTAGGCAAGGACAAAACCATGCTGGATTCAGCACAGCACAAAGAATACCTGCCCTGAGGAGATGCTTTTGCTTGCCTTCACTCCTGCATTTTTCTTTTTATTTCACTAATCAATCACCAAAGGCCATTATGTCAGCTTGGCTTCCTCTGACATACATACACTGATATAATTCCCAGTATGAATGGATGATTGGCTGAGGAGGGGATCTGGGTGTTGTCTCTGCAGCCTGGCCTTTCTTTCCCATTGTATGGGCCTTCCTCTCTTGCCGACAGCTGATCAGACAGTGGTGTGGAATGCGCTATTTAATTTCTCCGCAATGAATCCACCAGCCCTGCCCTGTCATTGCAATTAGTCATACCCTCTCAGCGCATTATAATCCTGACATATCACATCTCACCAAGTCATTCCTATAGTGTTAGGAACGAAGCTCGCTCACAAACATCATGAAAGGGAAGCATCCAGAGGAAGTGACTGCCAGGCACCACATTTGGTGAGAAGCACCAGAAATAGACAATTTGATCTAACATGAACCTGCAGTTACAAATTAAGAATGTGGTGGTACCTATTGTGAACGCAGGACGATGCCTCTTGAGGGGAGGATAAAACCTTCCTCTGCCTGAGCTGGGCACAAGGTATGACTTGTCAGCAAGTAGAGTGGGAGAGAGATTCTTGCACCTCTCATTCCACTTAGAGAGGAAGCAATGGTGTAAGCACAAACAAAATTTTACGTCAGTATATCCGCAGCTATGCCTTACTATACAGGCTCAACCCACACCGCATAACATGAAACTCAAGACTAATACAGTCAAAATTACAGCTGACCTTAACATACACAACCTAGCAGTTTTCCTCTTCAAAGGCTGCCATACTAGATATGCTTAGTTGTATTTCCAGGGCAGTTTAATTCTTTAATCCTTAACAGCATATTAAATGCCACTAGATTATTTAGTCTATGTCTACACTAAACTTTAATACTGACTCATTTGACCACTGAAAGCAGGAAAATTGGCATCTGTTAGTTGTGGGAATGTAAATTATGATTCATCACAGAGTTTTAGCCCAGAAAATGACAAGGGTAATAGTTATCACAAACCACCATGCACAGTAATGACAGACAGCTGTTGCAGTAATAAGAGACCAATCAATAATTCATTTGATATTCCTTATGCAATTAATCATGATAAATTAATATAGCTTTAATGTGGCACTAACATGCATTTCCTGGGCTCGCCAATGTAATTTAACAATCAATGTGCCATCATTTTAAATTGCAGCTGTCCTTGCGCTGCAGACACACGGAAATCATCAGAGCCACAACATCCAACCAAGATGGGATAATAGTTGGAAAGCTTTCAAAGTTCTGGGTTTTGGGAGGCTCATCTGCCCAGCTATGAGCTTTTTGTTTTGTCCCCCACCCTCTCCCCAATCTAATTAGGACTATTACCGTCTTCAGGGCAGAACAACATTGCCTGCACCCAAGAAAAGTCAAATCACTTATTTGCTGATACTAGTTACTTTTTCATTAACCACAAGAATTACGTGCATTCAGGTTGTTTAAACTACTGTAGTCAAATACATTGAGGAAGCAGCATTAGCTATACCTAGAGAATGATTAAATATAGAAAAAAGCTAGAGAAGTCGTAAAGTTGTTCTCAACTCACCCATCACACTGAGAGACTAAGCTTTTTCATTAAGAGCAAGCACTGCAGAACACCCTTATGCACTCTCTGTATTTGTTAAATCTGCCAAACGGGTCAACTTAAAAGGTTCAGAGCAATCTCTTGCAGGAGTGATACACCTCTGCAAGGTATTGGGGTGGGCGGGGGTGCTAAAAAAATAATTCAGGATGCCATGTAGGTTATTACTAGGGTATTGCTATCAGAACAGGGAATGCTACTCTGAGGAAAACAAAACATGATGACTGCTTCCCTAGTCAAGTCCCAAAACAGGGGGCTCTAAAATAAGGCCATGTGGTTTCCGCAGAGGGTTCCCTCCTTATCTCGGAGCTACAGTAAGAGTTTCCAACATCCCTGACACACCGGTGCAGAAGAGCAACATGCAAGGATGACTGCTCCACCTTAAAAGCACTACAGCTGGGTGCTTTGCGGAGCAGCTGGGAGAGAGGGGCAAGGCAAGAACTGTGGTGCTGGAAGAGATTTCCCATAGGCTGGGCTTCACTTCAAGGCAGATCTTGCAACCTTTAGGGCAATTCACACCAACAAAAGAGGGGACCTGGCCTCAAGATTTTAAGATCATTCCTTATTTTGTTTTCTATTTTGAAAAAGCCCCAAACCACAAAAGAAACAGGCAGCCTAACTTTAGCATAAAGCACTTTGCCTTGGGCATCAATCTAATTAAGAATTTGTTCACACCTCTTTCTTATGCTTAGAGTCAAATGAAAGATTTGTTTGATTTAGCTGCTTTGCAAACAACCCTTAAACTTCTGCCATTCTCTCACCTCCCTTTCAAGTGCTATCTTTTTGTCCTTGGATGCTCTAAATTATTAACATATTTTACAGTGTGCTCAAGATAAAAGAGATCTTTCAACTTTCATTCTCTCACCCCTTGGTTGAGCCAGTCATGTTGTTTCTCACTGGATACCTTTGATCAACCTGCTTGTCGGATGTTAAACCACAGGACACCCCTAGTGAGAAAAGAATCAGGAGGAAGCCTTTCAGCAATCCCTTGCCATCAGAATTTTCTGCTGAGCTAAGGCAGCACTTTGAAGTCACCTAAGCTTACGGCCAGACTCTGAGAGAGGTCACCCTTAATGTTAGGGAAAGCATAATGATAAAAAGGAGTGTGTGTTTGTTATAAACATCTTAGGAACCTAAATCAGCAGTGGGATACATATGGCTACAAACACTCCACCGGTGGAAGTTGCTACCAGGGGTAACAAACCACTTACTGTCTTGCTTGCCTTCAGGATTGGTCTCACTACCAACAAGGTCTTTGGTTCTTTACTAACCCCTTCTAAACTGTTTTTGAGTCTGTC
>JAVJGJ010000030.1:33116859-33135064 GCA_035590215.1 Microhierax caerulescens | reverse complement strand
GAGCTCCTGCCAAGCCTTTGTACTGCCTCATCTGCCTTTAAAAAAAACCTCTAAAGCATTCAAGTTCCTTGGTGCAAGGAAGTATTTCAGAGGCAAGAAAACAGGTGATGAAGCATAACAACAGAATAGCAAATACCGTTTCTAAGGTGTCTCCTGAGCTATGCCCACTTGGTGCCTCGTAGCCCTGTGAGGCAAGGCGAGACGGTGCGTGTGGGCGCCGGGCCACCATGGGGATACCGGTGGCAGCTGGTCACCTGTCCCACAGCTCATTCATGGTGGAACCTGGGAATGAGCCGGGCTTTAGTGTGCAGTGAAGTTTGTTTAAACACCATTGCTTCAGCATAACGATTTGGGGTCATTCCGATGCAAAATGGAGACAGCGGTCTTTAAAGAACACACGTGGCAGCCTTCACCGGCTGTGGTTTAGTTCTGTTTGCTGGAAGGCTGGGTGCGGGCAGGGGAATTCCACCGGCCCGAGGCAGCACGGAGGTGGGCTGCGGGGAGCTGGGCAGGGGGCGCGGGAGCCGGCCTGCAGCCGCCAAGGCCCACCTGAGGGCTGTGCGGGGCATAGGCAGTGCCTCTGCCACAGCCACCCTGAGGTAACCCACCCTGGGGGGCTGCCAGGGGGGCTTGGGGGGTCGTGTCCGTCATGTTCCCCCTGACCAGGCCCAGCTCTGCAGAATTGGGGGTCCTCCCTCTCCTCTCTGGTTGCAGAGGCCCCCCACCTTTGTTTCCCATCCCCCCCTACCTGCCATGCTGTGGTGTTCGTGCCCCTGCAGTCTGTCACCCCATCCCCTCCACCCTCCCGTCTCCCTCCGCCACCTCCCCGCTCTCCCGGCTCCTACCTCAGCCCGCACCGCCTCCACCCCGCCGCCCCGCTTCCCTCAGGTGGCTATGGCATTTTCCCAGATGCAGCATTTCCCTGTGCCGCGGGGACTGTCGCTCTTCCACAGCTCCACAGGACCCGTGCCGGCATGGGCCCGTGCCCCCGGGAGTGTGGTGGTGGCCTTGCCATCCTGTGTGGTGAGGAAGAGGATGCACAGAGGCCGTCAGTGCTCGGAGTGAGGTAACTCACGCCTGGGCAGGGGGCTGAGTAGAGCACGTCCCTTTAACGGGAGGCACCGGCCATGTGTAGTCCAGCTCTGCCCAGAGGCAGGGACTCTGCCTCAAGCAGCGCTTCGGGCTTGGGGAAGAAGGGCTACATACGGTGTTCGGAAACCACTTGTCCTTTTCCGCTTCTTTTGGCCTTAAAATGTAGGAAGGTGCATGTGAAGGCAGGTGAGCTCACGTTAAAGGGTGTTTTTTCCGAGGGTGAGGTGTTTTGCTCACTCTCCCCATGGCTCCGGCCAGTGGCTGAGTCACCCCGCGGCTGCACCGGAGTGAGCGCCCAGCACCGGTGCGCTGGCACTGCCGCTGCAGGGACCCAGCCACGGCGCCCCGCACCACCGGGGCAGCACCTCCGCCTCCCACAGCTCTGCACCGGCCCGATGCGGCTCCTTCTTTTGTGCTCAGGAAATAAACATTATCCAAGTTCCCGCTGGTTACTCTTCCAAATTGTTATTGATTTTTTTTTTTAATGTTCTGGAAATAACAACCAAAACCATCCGAGTGTGTACAGCTCATGTACGCACACACACAAACAGGCACATTGTACTCCAGGCACCAGCTGTGGTTTGAAAAGTCATTTTTTGTGCTTCTTAGGAATCTAATAGATATTTCTGCTTTGTTTTAAATTCCTCAGATGAGAAAAAAAAAACCCAACCAAACCAACCAACTTCTTCATACAGGCTATAGGTTGCAGCATTGCAAAATGTTCTTTTGCATCTTAAGGTCAAAACTCATTAACCCACAGGTGCTGTTGCCCTCACAGGAGCAGATAAACCACGCAGGTCAGGGTACAGATGACAAAATTAAGGCAGTACCAAGGTTGCCAGTTCAAAAGAGTTAGACACCATTCCAAAATGTGTTGCACTGTTAAATGGGAAATAAAGGCCACCACAGATGCTTCTAATAATTCCAGTTTCAAGTCAATTTTCCCTCCTTTGTCTTAAAGAGCTTTTGATGTGCAGTCACAATATTGTCTCTCTCTCTGTTTTTAATAATTTTATATTACCTCAGCAATATAACTGTCCTCAAATATAGTGATCTTTAATCTTTGAGAGATCAAACAGGAAGAAATATGATGGGATACAGAGTGACTGACTTGGGGGCAATATTCTCTCCTCCTATAAAAGATAGCCCACAGCAAGATAAAAATTGCTTCTTAGATTCCATGAACATCACATCTTTAAGAGAGGCTTTCAGGCCCACGGGAGAGCAGACTTGGGGCCACAAAAACCATCGCCGCTGAAGATGCAGCCAAAAGCAAGCATGCTCTCACAGAACTCGAGGATGTGGTTTGGGTGACTGCATGCTTTAAGATTGGTCCCAGCGCCCTCAGACCTCCTCGGTTTAGCCGTGCTCTGCAAGCCTGACAGCTGAGAACCACTTGGCTACTGTCTTTTCGCTGGAATGAATGTGCTGGCTCTGTCTCAAGCCAAAAAAATATCTGGGACAAAGGTGTGAGGCTACATACCACAAAGACGTTGTGATAGCTGGGGAGGGGAACTGAGGAATCAGCACGCAGATCTTACGGACACAAAGGAGATGCTCTTCCAAAATGCAGCCAGTGCTTCCTCTCCGAAAGGCGTTTGCTCTCCATTAGCTTAGCCCAGGCAGAAGCCCAGTTGCTTCATTTTTCCACTGAGGTTCTTCAGCCGAACCAGAGGTGGTGAAGTTCAGCTTAGCACGGCTGCTTGTTCCACTCCCAGACCACAGGACAAAGATAAATTCATATTCTCAAGAAATACTGGCTAAAATACTGTAACACACAGTAAAGAGGCTGAAATTTTTTCTGCAAGTAAAAAACCTGACCTTTTTTCGTTTATTGTAGTACTTTGGAACTGAAGTCAGCCTTTGTACAAAATTGTTCTTTTCAACAAATGTGTTCACGTTCCTTTTTGCTGGCTTGGGACCCTGCTTTATGGTGCGCTCCGTGCCTGCGTCAGAACCGTTTGTGAGCTTGCGCTGCGAGGTCACATTTCTCACAGGTACGGCCGAAGGTGCGGGGTTTCACCAGGCTCACTGGAACTGCCAAGGACTCTCCAGCAGGCAGAGAGCCCAATTCAGGCCCCGCTAAACTCAGTGCGAAGGCTCTGGCTTTCAGTGTTTTATGCCCAGCTGTGAGGAACAGTAAGAATTTTTTTCACAAAACTGGCCATCCTACGAGATTACCGTCTTTGCTGCACACAGCCAGCCCTCTGCCTCCCTACCTGCAGCTCTACCGTGTTCATGAATTTCTAATTAATATATATAATTCAAAACCAGTTATTGTACCTTTGGCTTGCATGGAGAGGGTAGATGATAAAGTCAGAGCCACCTTGGTGCTCTGATGTACCGAACACCTGGTGTGACACGGTGTGCGAGGACGGAGGGTGGCTTAGCCCATCACCCTCTTCCCAGCAGCGCTACCCAGCACCTCTGGGAAGGAGCCCTGGCTGTGTAGCTCCTCTTTCCAGCCGGAGCTGCGCCTGGCCTGCCTTGGCCAAGCTAGGCCTGGTGGTATGGAACAGGAGAAAATCAGCATCCTTTGGCAAAGCTCCACTCTGTGAGGGGACAAAGGCAAGGTACGGACATACTGAAAAGCGTGAATCCTGCCAACAAGCCAAATACCTGCTGATAAATACTGTAACTAGTGCCAAGAGCTGTTGAAGCTCATTCCGCAGAACCGGGTCCGTGGGGAGCAGCATGTGTTTGTATTTGAGAGGGTGTTTGCCCCGCCTGCCTCACCGCCAGGAGTGTTTCGAGTTAGGTGGACAGTTTAAAGTCCTCCTGGTGAATGTAGGTTACAGAACAGTATTGGAACAACAAGCAAATGTAAAGAGTATTTCCAAGCAACCTTCTTGGAGATCCTTATTCATGCAAAGCAAATAATAGATTCCTTTTTGACAATTTCTCACGCTCCAGATAAACATATGCTGGCGTTTCTGAGTTTTCCAGCCCAAATTTCTGCGCAAGTTGTGTCTCTGCTTCACCTTCTGCTTTCAATCCAGAGAATGCCAAAACCCACTGTAATCACTCCTCTGTGGGAACAAAGGATACACATCTCCATTTCAGACTCTGCATTTTGGTCTTTAAATCAGCAAATATTTATTCTCTTTTACAAAAATATAAGCTAAGCTGGAGGGAATGAGATTCTCCAGATTGAAGGCTTACTAAACAGTGTTTATTCAGAGTTTCATTTCCAAACCTCTAGAGCTTCTCAATCCATTACTGCATTTCCAACATCTTGGCTGCCCCATCTCTTTGAAGGAAGAAGGGATGATGATTCTAGCATGTAGCATTAGGAATCTGGAAAATTCCCTTTTCCTTCGTTTGCCATGAAAATAGCTTTCATCTGTATGTCTGCATTCCCACCTGAGGAGTAATTCCTTAATTCTGGCAACATTTATTTTCAGCATTATCTAATTGGGTTTTAGAAGACTTTTTTTCCCCCCTCTAATCTCTCCCCAGTGAATTCCTGCCTCTCTGTGTTAGCATTTGTTCCCTATGCACCGGCTGTGAGCCAGACTGTGATTTCAGCCTCGCTGTTCACAAACTTTGCCTGCTGAGCGGGAGAGGGGCAGGAAGAGGTCTTTGCAAGCGTTTTCAGGTGTATTGTTCAGTGCTGGTTTACATCTGTGAGTCTAAAAATATTTTAACCGTAAGGACCCAGCTTACTTTCAAATAAAGGAAAAACCCTAAACTAAGCTGTGAGGGGGCTTGCACTATAGCACCTGGTTTTTTAACATAAAACCACAAAGGGTATGAGGGACCGTTTTATGACTCCCATTGCTGCTCCATGAAGTATTAGGTTACTGCTTTCCTATCAGGGTGATCAAAGCTAAGTATGCAAATTCACAGCTAAGCTTACCTGCGTAAGACGGCAGTCCTGGGGGAGCCAAGCGTGTGTAGTACTGATGGGAGGGCGGCTGGACTCGAGCGTGGCTCATGCTTCTCTTTACAGAATTGAACTGAATTACAGCTACACCCAATGCATTCAGCTGTGACCTGATGGGACATGTACCACTTGTCCTATGTCCTGTGAGCTGGCTCTGTGGCTGCCTTTACCTGGTTCCATGCCTGCCTGTGGAGGTGAAAAGAGAACCTCCTGAAGAGAACTTCCATTTTCTTCACATGTGCACTCAGTGAAGGCTGTTGCTTGACAGCGATGAGCAAATATTTTGATCTCATGGATCACGATATCTCACCATCTTCTTCGGCCATGTTTTTGCACAAATGTCTGTGTACCAGCCTGGCACAAATACCCCTATTTCTGCATTGACTTCATTGACAACATGTTCTTTACTGAAGATTTTGCAGTAACAGCATAACCTAAGGGCCACAGACATGCTTGGCTGCATATAGTTTCTTATGTTTCTGAAAACAGACACTTAGGAAACAGCAGACTGTCTTTGAACTGGCACTGTTGAAATGTCAAGCCCTTAATGGTCTAAGTGAAGAAATCCCATAGGAAAAATGAGCAGGAAAAAAGGCTTCTTCCTTCTCAGTGTGTTTGACGCTTAAGTTGCAAAATAATTGTTTGCACTGATGCAACCACTGGAGAAAGTACGCAGGAGCAGGTGAGAGAAAAGATGACTCAGGAACGACAATACAGTTGGCATCTGTTGAACGAGACACCAAGCGAGCGCTGCGAAGCCGCGTGTACATGTGTGAGGGTGCAGCTCCCGAGCCTCTGGTTATGTTAATAGCTATGGCTCACAGCAAAACCTCATCCACTCCTGCAAAACACCTCTGTTCAAGTTATTTTTTGCATCTGAGTCTGATAACCTGACACAGATACAGAAGGTGGTAAGATTTAATTATTATCTGAATCTTCAGTCAAAACTAAGTTTTAGCTGACACATACCATATTTTCATTACTGATCCAGATGTGAATTCAATCCATATGGAAGCTGACATCTCAGGTTCAGAAAGTATCTCAGAGGTCACAGAAGTCCTCACTATGTGATTACTGGCTGTTCTTAATCTGCAAGTACAGTTTCATGCCTGTGCAATGGAGAGGAAGCTTGGCAGCTCCGGGTGCTGCGGCAATACAATGTACCGTGAAAGCTCAGGCGATGCAGCAGGACGCAAAACTTCAGCGAGGACCTGGAAGGGCGATGCTGGCCCTCGGTACAGAGCTGAGCGGCGCCGGTGAGATCATAGCCAAGACGGCATCATCCTCGCAGGGCAGTGATGCCATCCCGCTTCTTTGGTGCGCTCTGCAAATATTTACACAGTCAGATATTCATTTAAGCCTCTGTACGTTACCCCTCAGTAATCTGTGCCTGCAAGTGTTATTTGCAAAACTCTCGTGTCCTGTTCAAGGCAGCATTTCGGCAGACTCCCTGCCTGACCTGCATGAGCAATTTCAGTGCTGTGTTAAATACGAAGCACTTCAAATATCTTACACCAAGATGGAGGAAATATCGACATGTTTATGTTAAAACAACGTTTTAATAAACAGCAGCATAAAATAATCAGTGTTTAATATCATCTCTGGCATGTGAAATACAAAAATGCACATATCTTAATTATAAAATAGCCTTTGTTATTACATTTTCATGCTTGCCTAATTGAAATGCCCATAATTAATAAATCAATCATCAAGTAATACAGTGATTAAATGCATGCAGTGAAAACAAAGAAAAATATTTGTATAAGGTAGCGGCCGAATATCACCATAATATATTTCAAGAACATCTACATCAGGTTAAAAGCAAAAAGAAACAGACCAAGATATAAAATGCAGAGATGTATTCTCACTTCTGCTGTACAAAACATTATCACACTCCTGTGCAAAAAGGTAAAAATAAAGTCATATTATACAACATTGTCAACTGAGCAAAAGATTGTTCTCGTTCTGTGTACAATAAAAATACTTCTCAGTACAAAAAAGTCTGTGAAAAACTGTAATGTACACAGCACTTTTGTAACTCATAAAAGTGGTTTCAAATGAATAATCTAGATTGCTTATACCTGAATGATTTTTTTAGTAAATATACAAATGTCATATTTCTAAGTTGAAAGTTAACACTAATTCACATTATTAGAATTGCTAGACAAAACTGCTATCAATGGATTTGCTGCATGATGGAATGTGAGTTTCCCTTTTTCAGGGTTCCTGGAGTCATAGTCACTGAAATTACACATTGATCTGAAACAATAAATATTCCTGGGAAAACTGATTGTCATATATAAAATTGTGGTTTGGAGCCTTTCCATTACACAGTTGCATAGCAACAAAAGGATATAAAATTTCTGCTTTAACTACTAGATTATGAATTGTTATCTTTGAATAAGTTGATTCAGGTTCTGAAATTAAAACACTTTAATTTCATTTCCTTTAAGGCAATTTCTTAGAACTCCAGCCATCTTTAGCAGCCAACAGCAGGTGACTTTTGTAGACTGCAAGTTGATAACTCAAGCTATTGTGCTGTCATATAAATGACTTTTTTTGGTCTGAATCTGAACTCAGACTCCCAACTTAACGAAAGACCAAAATCCTACCTGAAGAAATTTATTCAGATCACATATTTGAGACATATCCTTGACTGCAAAATTTACAAATAGTTTAACGAGCTATTGGAATTGAAATTGCACACCCAGTAGATCTCTGAATATTTGCATCTCCTAAAAAAAGAGACAAATATTAAAATATGTTTTCAGTATAAAAAAGCTTCTGTGATTCAAACCACATCAGAGGTTTAAAAAGCTGTGAAAAAAGTATGATAAAATGGTTTTAGTTTAAAAAAAAAATAATCTCCCTTCCCCTTTTTGAATTGTCGGTGGCACTTAAAAGAAACAATGCGTCCATTGACAGAGCTGAGTATCCATACCACAGCGATCTTTGCCTGGTTGAGTCTGCCCGTCCTGTTAAGCAGTTACACTTCACAGAAGATACTTGCTGCAATGTCTGTTAAACAACCAGAAGAATCTTTAATAAAATATTTGAATATAAATCTTTTCTACGACTTTCTAGTTTGTGTTGTAAATAGTTATATTTACAAAGGCCTCGCTTATTTACAATTCAGCTGAAATCATAGATTCATTCTGTCCATGGATGCTGGAGTCTCCTAATAGGGAAGACTGCTTTGAGTCAATTTTGTACGGTTTTTGAGTTTTATTTCCAAAAACTGTAATACCGATCCCCCCCGGATGACTAGGAATTGCCATATGAGATAGCAAAGGAATATTTGCTTCCTGGTTGGATCCCGAAGATGGCAGGCTAGTGACGTGACCTGTGCTAGTGGATCCGCTGGCACTGCTGGGAGAGCGACTCTTCGGAGGAGGACAGTGCTGGATCACCCTGGGTGGCCCTTGCGGTTGGTAGTGGGCAGCTGGGAAAGCAGCATATCCTGGTGGAATCGGGTACCCGTTGATCGGGATATATCGCTGGTTTTGAGGTATTGGCGGTCCGATGAACCCGGCGATTTGGCCTTGGGGTATACCTTGTGCTGGAAACATGTAGTTAGGGTACCTAGGATTGCTGAGGTTGCTGACTGGACTTGCGCTGAGGGAAGTCGTTTGAGTGGTGGCGTTCCCACCCGAGGGGGTAGTAGAACTAGTGTGACTTGAAAGACCCTCCCACGAGCGCAGCCTGGCATGGATTTCTTTGAATCGTGGCCTCCGGGATGGCAGATCATGCCAGCACTCTGTCATCAGGCTATACATTCTGGGAGGACAGTCTTCAGAGCACGGCAGCAGTTGTCTTTTCCTGATCATCTCTATGACTTCTTGGTTACTAAATCCATAATAGGGTTGCAGCCCAAAGCTGAATATTTCCCACAAAACAACTCCAAATGACCAAATATCTGAATCGGAAGAGAACTTGCCGTACATAATCGCCTCTGGTGGCATCCAGCGAATGGGCAAGAGAGACTTATTTTGAACTCTGTAATAATCTGCCGAGTAGATTTCTCTCGAAAGTCCCAGGTCTGAAATTTTCACGTGAAGTTGTTCTCCAATTAGAATGTTACGAGCAGCAAGATCTTTATGGACGAAAAAATGACTTGCCAAGTACTCCATCCCTGCTGCAATCTGGACTGCGATGTGCAGGAAATCCCCATGGTCCAGGCTGGATTTCACAGTCCCATCCTCGTCGCTGCTGCATCCCACGTCTGAATGTGGCAATCGCATGATGAGAAACTCATGGAGGTCTCCTTGGTTCATGTACTCAAAAAGCATGCAGACAGGTTGTTCCTGGGTCACAACACCTAAGAGGCAAACAATGTTAGGGTGATGGAGCTCGGCCATGAGAGATGCTTCTTGCTGGAACTCTGCCCACTGCTGGGGGTTGTTAAAGTCTTTTAGTGTCTTGATAGCAACGAGCTGAGCATGATCCATGCCTGGGAGGTAGAGATGTCCCTTGTAGATCTTGCCGAAAGCACATTCACCCAGTTCTTCCATGAAACGAACAGCAGACAGGGGCAACTCCTTAGCCTTACTCTGTTAAAGAGATGACAGCAAAACCACGTCAGAAAAACAGGATTGAAAACGTGGCTTTAAGTAAAAGATCTTTTTGCACAGGATGTCTGAGAGCCAAGCGGGCGGCAGAGGAGCTCCCTGGGCTCCATACCCATTTGGCAACGACCCTGCTCAGCCCTGTGAGATGCTGGCACTGGTGTGATGGCACCAGCCCCAGGGCCAGGGAACAGCCTGAGGGACACCAGTATCCCACCATCAGCAAAGCTCAGGGCTGAGTGCTGCCTAATCTCTGCCCTCCATGCTCCAAACCTGAATTCAGAATTACTTTTTACCCTCTACACAAGATCAGATAAAAGTAGCAAGTATTAGATCAAAATATAGGCAGGAACCATCAGCATTTCAGCAAAGGCATTTATATACTTGGGCTCAGGCACGTATATGCTTAAAATTGAATCCGACTAATTTCAGGAATTGAGGCAATTCACAGTCTTTAAGTAAGTACATGCTGAAGTGTTTTCTGGGCCAGGGCCTGAAGTTTTAGCAGAATACTTCTTTATTTTAAAAATTCTGTCCTTGCAGCCAATTTTTCCTTGACTTTGCTATTAACTTTCCAATGCACAGTAGAGACTATTTCTGCTCACACTTGATGGAATGTTCAATCCAGACAGGATTTTCCAGGCAGGACAGTGTCAGCTGGAAAAATGAGATAGTGGTCAAAGGAGAAAGGCAAAGTGTTTTAAAATTCTATTTTTATTCTGGGTGCATATATTCACTCTTAGGCCATAAAGAAGCTGTATTTTTCTCACGCATTAACTTCCACTCGTGCTTGTAACACCTAGACTCAAACATACTCATTTAGGGTCCTCAGTATAGCCATAGGTAGTAATTTAAGGCTAATGAGTGTGGGATCTATGTTTCATAAATTAGTGTAAAAATTATCATTTGCATTCCTGAAATCACATAATAGCAGCTTTACAGTGGCAGTATAGGAAAAGAACTGACATGTTAAAAAATCATGAAAAAATGACACTTAAGAATAAATGAATTCTAATCATATTGACCACTTATGACTTTCAGACAATCACTGCAATAATAATAATAATAACAATAATAATACTAATAAAAACATCATCATCATCAACAATAATAATAATAATAATAATAATAATAATAGCCATTTAAGCAGGCAGCCAGTAGACTGTATGGCGATGGCAGGAAATTAGCTATATTGTTGAGGAACAGATGGTTTGTATTATACAAATCCTTTAGGCTAAAACTTGTTTAGGTCTGGCATATTGTAAATTATATTTTAGTAATGAAAGTGAAATGACCTCTGTCTGACCTGAGGCTGGGTTCGTCTGTTTGAACCAACATAGTGGAAAACTATGAAAGAAAATGAAGTCATAAAGTTTTGGCAGGAAGGGCTCACTTCAAGTTAAGCGGTTATAAATCTGCTTAGTTTTTGTTTGACAAGTATTTGTCATACATCGGTGTACAAAATGTAAAGAAGTGTAAAATACATACGAGGCAGCATGCCAAAGTAAACTCAGTACAAAGGGAGAGCAGCAAGAGCGAAGCCCACCACCTCTATCTCTTTATCGGCTCCTTCCACTAGGTGAATGACAAGACGAGCTTAGTTTATTATATTTTTGGAAGGCAATTAAAATCCCTTAAAGCTGAGACAGGCTTTTGGATGAAATGCTAACGGTTTTATTTGCACGAGCAAACACACACATCTATCTCAGTTGGAGCCTGAAGCCTAGGCATGTTTTTATCCAAAGTCGACATTAATACTAGATACAGTATTTTAAAATAGGATTCTACTTCCTTTCTTTTAAAACTTGTTTGAAAGGCAATCAAAACATTTGAGACAGGCAGAGCTGGGTTTCCCAGTGGGAAAATACAGAATTATCATCTATCATAAATAAGATGGAAAGCTTTTTGCAGCATATGACTTTGAACACAAAAGAGTCTATATTTGCAAACATTTCTGGGCAAGTTGCTTTCTTAAGTTGTGTGCGCAAGCCATCAGCGTGTCAGCAGTCTAGGTGGAAACTGTGACCTCATTAAAACGATGCTGACATTCCCATTATCTTCAGTTTAGCCAGGATTGTATCCCAAATATCTAGTAGAGTGGGGACCAAGAAGCAAATCCAAATTTAACAAAATATTCCATGGCGGTTGGACACAAGATGTAGTTCTGACGCTTACCTAATTAAATGGTCCTTGTACTATTACCAACATTTTGATACATAGCTACTCTAAGCTGTACATGAAAGTTGGAATTAAGGACTTGAAGGGAAAGGGCAGATAAATTCCCAGGGCCAGCGTGTATGGGACTGAGGCGTTAAAATGTAACAACAGACCAAACTCTGTCTGACCGCCCTGAACAGATACCCCGCACAGACCACCAGCTCCAGTGCCCGCAACACTGTTGAAAGGAGGAATCCCGGCGTTGCCGCGTAAAAACATCTCTGCGCACAGTTTGTATTACTAACGGGCTAAAGCAGCGCTGCATTTTTCCAGCACAGCTGTGGGTTTACTTTTATCGCTGACTTAAAAAGACCCTCCTACTCTTTCTGTGAGCTGGCGGGGAGCTGGAATTTTCCTCTGCAACAACTTTCTGTGCCCGTCCATGCTGCACTAAGACTGCAGCTCTACAGACACACAGGGCAGCACCCCTGAAAGAGCAGCTAGCGCCTGGGCGGCACATCCATCCATCGCAGCCCCTCGCTGCACTGCCTGTATCTCAGGGGATACAGCTGCTTACTTCACTTTCCCTAGGCTGTCACAATTAACTCTTTACAACCTAATACTGTAAACTTGATATTTAAGAGCAAGCATTAACAGCATCCCATAGCTGCTTTATTGAACTTCAGAAGAAAACAACCCCGGAATTTGTTCAGAGATGTTGAACACCATTCCTGAAGTGTGTGAGCCTCCCTGATGCTAAGTGATTAACTCTGCTGAAAGAATACCTACGGCAGCAATGCTTGAAGGTTAGAGTTCACATTACTAAACTCAATAAAATCAGACTTCGGATTCATTTTGCTATGCCATTTTCTAACAAAAACTACAGCTTACCCAAAGGCATGACTGTTTCAGATACCACAGTCTACACAGTTTCTATTCTACTGAATTGTAGATACTGATTTTCACTCTGAAATGTTTCAACAGAACGATCTCCATCAAGTTGTGGAAGAGAATTGGCACGGTGTGAGAACCAAGGCAAATATTCTTTCCAGGGCGTTATTCTGTCTGTAGGTGGCAGAAGGCAGCTACAGCCCTGAAACCCCACAGGTTTGCAATTTGGCTGCCCTGCCAATACACAAGAGCTAAAGGTTAAACACACTTAAATCTGAAATGATTTTTAAAAATGCTTCATGAACCTGGGACAGCAGTGAAGCAAAACAATACCAGCAACAGGAGCTGCTACGCATCAGCTGTGCTGGCCGAAACGGCGGGCAGACTTCTGAGGCCCTGTTTTGGTAATTCCTCTTTTTAACTAAGAGAATGGGGAAGCCTGAAAAACCTAGGAACAAATCTTTCCAAAGCGATTTTGACCGAGTGAGAGATGATGTAGGACTGCAGCAGACCCATGAAAAAAACTCTCTTGAGAAAATGCTTCACATCTTTATCCGCATTACTCTCTAACTTAAATGAGGTGATTTAGAGATGCTTCATTAGTGGGTTGCTTGCTTTAATACAACCAGGTACATGGACACATAGGAATTACCTCCACGGGTCCAGCACAGTTGCTATGCTGCTGCTGAGAAAAGTCCTTAAAAAATTTAAGCTAAAGGCACCAGCAGAAACTGCAAGCTGGAAATCAGCTTAGTATCTCAGTGCTGAGTTGATCAATGCATTTAACTCCCCGCCTTTACAGGCAGCAAGTGTCAAAGCAGAAATGAGGGGTTACCTTTGGTTTATAGGCGTTGAGCATTGACATCTCCACATTTTGTCCTCTTACATGTTTAGGCTGTCTTTGAACGGGAGGGGAGGATGACTTCTGATTGTTGCGACAGATGCAGATGAAGAAGAAGAGTAAGGCTATGGCCAGGGGAATAGTAACACTTGGCACCAGGATATACAGGATTTCCATTTTATTCTTTTCCTTGGAATCCTTATAATCTGGTTCAGAAATAAAAAAAGAAGACCCAAAACAATGAATGAAGTATCCCACAGTGTCAAGTACATCCCTGGATCGACTAGAAGCGTTAAGAATAAAACATCCTGATAACACCACTGCAATCCACCTTGAATGCTGTTTTATTTCCCTAATATTAACAGAGCAATTAATTTTGTTGAGTAACATTTCTGTAAGAACACAGAATGGCCAGGAACAACTTCCATGCAGCACGTCAGTTTGACTGGGGTGAAATGAAGCGATGGGCTAGTACAGGTCCACAGAGAAGTTAATTTCTAAGACAGCTTATGGAAGAAAGGCTTTGGTGGGATTATAGCCTCCTTATTTTAATATGTATATTAGGATTTGGTGCCATAGTTTCCTTAATCCAACAAAAATGTGGGGAGCCATTAAAAAGAATAGTTTTTTCCCCCTGTTTATTTCCAGCCTCCTGATCTCAATATCTCCTAGCACCGACTGAAGCATTTGTGTGGCCACCCAGGGCACTGGAACAAACAACACGTGCAACTGAAAACTTATTTTCTAGTTGGTGTTAGGTGCAGGAACAGGATGATTAAGGACTCTAGAACAGAAGAAATGGAGAACACCTGGGAAACAGGAGGAACTGTATGGCAAGAAATAGAGAGTATAGTCCTGGGTTTTATCCCAGAAAGTCAGGAAAGGGCTTCAGAAAGTCTGAGCACAGACAAAAACTGTAGCATAATCTTAAAAAAAAATCTTACCTACTGAGAACTTGGTCTTAATAGGATTAATGGGAAAACCCACCCCTCTACCAACTATACAGTAATAGTGGTCATCTGAGCAGGGTGGCAGATGCTGGCACAAAGGACACAGCAACGGTAGTTGAAAGGAAGCTAGAGCATGGATAAAAAAGAAGGATCCGGAAGAGGTTGGGAAGCCAGTTTATTGCACATAGTGCGAATGCTAGCTGCAATATTTGCTCCTTCTGCACACAGCTCTCCTCACAGCTAGGGAGTGATTAATTTTAGAAATAGGAAAACCTCTTCTACCACTGCCCAGCAAGGCACAGCCGGAACACCGGACACTTGCCTCCCTCCAGCTGGCTCTGGTTTCACAGGGCATGGTGCTCAGAAGGAAGGTGCCATGAGAGAGGAGAGACGGGTTTCGGGAAGGAGCTCACATCCTTGCATTCATGCAGCACCTGCTTGGGTTGACAAGGACATACCTCCCAGCCAGACTGCTCTGAGCACAGGGACGCCAAAACCTGCTTTGCTCTGGCATTTCGCAGGAGCATTCATAAAATTTAGGGTATAATTACGCATGGATTAACACACTAATTATAGGGCACCCCAGGAACTCTGAGGATCACCTTGAGCTGCAGGACTGGTGGCTGTAGCCTGGTTGAGATTGTGAAGGTCTGTGGCAGCACCAGGCTTAGTGGATTCTGGCAGAACAGGGAATGTTTTATTATTCCTACAGGGTCATTTCAGTTTGTTTGTCTGTGTTTTCCAGACTGGATTTGTAGAAGCGCTTAGCAGCCCACACAGATATCTTTTATGCACTTAATTAAACATGAACTTGATCTGAAGCTTGGGTTTGACTCAAATTGTGACAGAGGCAAAGTTCAAATGGTTCTAGATGTCACTTTGCGTAACTCCTCTCCTCTTACAGGCTCACGCTGTTGCGCTGCTCTCCCTGCCCTCCTTTTTGTCCACTCTTTTTAGAGTAAGTAGTGCCATCTGTTCTTTAATTGAGAGGAGAGGTAGTTCAAATATTTCTGTGGCCTCTGGGAAACAACAGAGGACTAAAGCACCGTCCCCGCTACAGTCTCCCTGTGCCCAGCAGAAGGGCAGCCTGTGCTCTCACCCTGTCTTCAGTGAACATTCAGCTCTACAGCACGGACCTACTGTAGGTCTCCTTTGTGAGCTGCTGCTCTCTAACACAGACACGCTATCTGTGCCTTTCCCCTCTCCTTCAAATCCTTCTTATGTTTGTCTTTGCTAAGCCTCATGCTTGAATTACTCCATGTTTCACATCTTCCTATATTTGAGTTGACAAACTTCTATGAAATGAATCTATTGCAGCTTATGAGACAACTGAAAGATACAGTTGAAGGAAGAAAAAGAAAGCATCAGCATGAGGCAGACGAGACCTGGGCACCAGTTCACCACCTGAGCTATTCCAGTCAAAGGGAATTATTATTCTTATTAAGTAGCAGCCCCTGCAGTGAAGCCTCATTAGGTTAATAGGTTTCTTGGGAGCCACCCTAATTAAATCCATTTCCCATCTAGGCATGTCCTGGTGAGGCAGAATGCACAATACTTATTAAAATGCGCCTGAAATGGCTCTTTCAACCAGTGCAAAACCAGCGGAATGCAAGTCCCACATGGTATTTTGGTTTTAATATGCATATTAGCATTTACCAATTAAATTACTACTCACCTGATACAGCTCTATTTGTCTGTATTTAGAACAATAATGCCATATAACTCAGCCGTACTGCCAGTACCATTTAAGGCAGTGGTGAGACATAATTAAAACCGTTGTCAGGAATTCTTCAAGCCAGCCAGCCTATCTTGTTTATTATCTAGTAAAATGTTCAAATCAGAGACTTTTGCAACACGTCCAAAAGCATCCTGCTTTCAGCTATTCCAGATCAAAAGACTGAGCCAGCCCTGGGATCTCAGAGCCCATCTAGAGGGGGCCTGGCAAGCAGCCCACCCCAATCAACTCTTTAATTACCCGTTATCCAGAAGTTGTGAAAAACACAAAATGCATGAGGCTGAAAGATTGTACAGCGACAGTGCAGTACAGCAAGCTCAACAGCATCGCTGCTGGTGGACATGCAGAGACCCCTGAGCTTGCCCAAGCTGAGCTGCCCAGCACCCCCCCACCCCCCACCCCCACCCCATGGCTGAGCTCCCTCTCCTCCCCAGCTCAGCCCAGCAAGTGTGCCTGCAGCTCTGGGGTAGAGAGCCCAGAGGGGACACTACACTAAGGGGAGACCTGCTGACTGTTACTTAGATCCAGATTTTTGTACTGAAGCGCTGAAAAAGATCTTCAGAACAGTCTGTATAGATTGAACTACTCTCATGTAGTCAGTCTATCACTGCACCTCACAAAAAAAAAAAAACCAAACCCCAACCAAACTGAAGTTAAATGCAGTGGAATAAAGCAAAAGATACACAGGATTCTAAAAACCATATACAGAATCACAGAACAGTTGGTTGAAAAAGACCTTTAAGATCATCAAGTGCAACCATTAGCCCAGCACTGCCAAGCCCATCACTAAACCGTGTCCCTAAGCACCACATCTATGGGTCTTTAAATACCTCCAGGGATGGGGAGGCCACCACTGCCCCGGGCAGCCTGTTCCAGTGTAAGACATTTTTCCTAACACCCAATCTAAATCTCCCCAGCCACAACCTGAGGCCACTGCCTGTCGTCCTACCACTTGTTACTTGGGAGGAGAGACCGACCCCACCTCGCTACAACCTCCTGTCAGACAGTTGTGGAGAGCGAGGAGATCCCCCCTGAGCCTTCTTTTCTCCAGGCTAAACACCCCCAGCCCCTTCCCCAGCCCTGCTGCCCTTCCCTGGACACGCTGCAGCACCTCTACATCCCTCTTGAAGTGATGGGCCTAAAACGGAGATGCACATGATACAGCCCAGACTGTCTGCCTTTCCCCTGATCTACTCTTTCAGTAAGAACATAATTTAGATCCTATTTTGGCATCAATTCCCTCTTTCCATTAATTGAAAAAGACTTTGGAGTAGGCTCAGAACATGTCTCACTGCAGGAATGCTCATAACCATAACCAGAAATAATTTAATTTGGTTCTGGCTATCAAACAATAACATCAAAAGGTATCTCCTTTCCGAGGGGAAAGGTAATGTTACTGGGACAACTTGTAGGCAACATAAAATTTGGGTGAAACTTTGCACCATGAATTTCCAGAACATTTCTGGGTGCATTTCTGGCGTGTCCATGCAAATAGCTGTATTTTTTTCTTGGCACGCTATCAGCATTGTTATTTCTATATGCAGATAAAACAATTAGGAACTATTTGTTCAGGTCTTCCATCCACTGCTTCCGTGTCTCAGAAAAGCAGAACAAAATGTGAGCTGAATCTCCATTTCTGTTCATTTTGCAAAACCAAAATGCAGCCAGGGCAGTTCTGTGAACACAAACTTAAGAGACAGATAAAAGGATCTGGCAAGATAATTTCTATTTTTTACACAAGGCCTGAGCTCTACTAAGCAAGGTTTGCATTTATTAAAATGGCTCTTACTAAACTAAGTGAAATGTAGAATGTTTTATAACAACTTTGTGGATCAGCGTCAACAGTGCAACTTCTGTGACCCTGTTCTGGCGGCTGACGGCCGGGACGGGTGTGCTGTTCACTGCGTAAAAACCCGGCTGGGTGGCCGAGCCCAGAGGCTTGTGGTGAATGGAATTAGACCCCACTGGTCACACGGGTGTCCCCAGAGTGTGGGCGGGGGGCAGCCCTCTGTAACACCTTTACCCATCACCTGGGTGAGGGGATCGAGCGCACCCTCAGCCCGTTTGCAGACAGCCCCGAGCTGGGGG
>JAVJGJ010000030.1:33096559-33116654 GCA_035590215.1 Microhierax caerulescens | reverse complement strand
AGGAGGCCAGTGGCGTCCTGGCTGGTACCAGTGTGGAAACACCACTGGAAACAGTGTGGCCAGCAGGGCCGGGGCAGCGATGGCCCCTGTGCTCGGCACTGGTGAGGCTGCACCCCGAACCCTGTGTGCAGGATCGGGCCCCTCACTGCAGGGGGGACCTGGAGGGGCTGGAGTGTGTCCAGAGCCGGGCAGGGGCTGGGGCACAAGGCTGGCAGGGGGGGTCTGGGTGTGTTCAGCCCTGAGAAAAGGGGGCTCAGGGGAGACCTGATTGCTCTCCACGACTACCTGAAAGGGGGGTGTAGCGAGGGGGGGTCGGTCTCTCCTCCCAGATAACAAGCAACAGGATGAGAAGACACAGTTCAAGCTGTGCCAGGGGAGGTTTACATTGGATATTGGGAAAATTGTCTTCATGGAAAGGTTTGTTAAGCCCTGGCACAGGCTGCCTGGGGCAGTGGTGGCCTCCCCATCCCTGGAGGTATTTAAAGACCCATAGATGTGGCACTTAGGGACACGGTTTAGTGACTGGCTTGGCACTGCTGGGCTAGTGGTTGGACTCGATGATCTTAAAGGTTTTTTTCACCCTAAATGATTCTATGATTGCTTGTTTTAATTTGGACTAAGGAGTTGTATTGATAATAATGGCAAACAGGAAAGCCTGGAATGCTTGGGCTGGCAACATGCTGCTGCTTCATCACCTTCTGGCGAGTGCTCAGGTATTCCCTACTAAAATATTTTCATGTCAACACTTTGCCAGCTGCATGGGCAGTAAGTGCTCAAAGGTCTCCTAGGAGTGGGGATGCTGTGGCTTTAGTTACAGACACTGTAGTTAGCCTTCCCTACAGCTCTCTTTACAGGGATTCAAGAAAGATACTTTGTGCACAGCTTCCCCAAGGTCCTGATTTGCAGGATGGCTGTATGGATGTGACAAAACCGTGCCCCTTTTTGTTCCAAAACAAAACATAAAAAAGGTCAGTAATTACCACATGCTGGGACGTCACAAAGCTCAGATTTAAAGTTCTCATCTAAGGTGAAACACCATGGGGCATCCTTCTGGTTCCCTGGGTTGCGGCAGTAGGAGTGACCCCCGTTGAGTTCGGGGTACCGGATGGCAGTGAAGGTGTGGGTATGGGGGTACTGTGAGTTCCACGGCTGGCACTGCCTCCCCGACCTGGTCACGCTTACCGTCCCTCGGTAATCTACTCCTGTGCTGTTGTAGCATTTGTGATCTGAAAAAAAAAAATATAATAATCCAAAGCAATAGTTGGTGGCGGCAAGGCAGAGGGCTGCAGCACCCGGGGGCAGTGAGCTACCGGCATCCCCAGCCCCAGCACACTGCTGCTGGCCCAGGGCCGGGAAACCCAGTTTGGAAGCACGGGCTCCCAATTTGCTGCGGCTGTAACACAAGGCCTGCTTTGCATTCACATTCCTGGGAGGATTTAAAGCTTATGCTTCTGTAATGAAAACAGCTTATGCCAAGCGTTTTTAATATAAGATACACAAAGAAGTAAAAACTACAGTGGGAACCTGAATTGCAGCCATTATTTTCATATGAAGGTAGAGAATTTGTGGGACCCATGTTTTATATTTGACTATTCAGATGTATAAGGGCTGTGAACAGGCTGCAGCCCAGTCTGATCAAAGAGCGAGCTCAGCCAATGCCTAAAATTAGGCTGCATTAGGCAGGTGCAGCCATGGACCCGGCCCTACAAATGTTCCTTCTGACAAGCACCCCTGTACTGCACCCGTGGCCTCGCTGGAGCACCTTGGACGGCTGTGGGAGGACAGGGAGGCTGAAGCTACTACTGAAGTTCCTCAGGATTCAAATGCTTACACTGCCATTGTTTCCTACTTCTGTTATTTATTAGAAATATATTAGAAAATATATTATTTTTTTATTATTATTAATTAGAAAAGATCTGAAACCAATAAACAGCATTTAGTGTGAGTCCATAGGCAGGTGAAGAAAAAAAAAAGAAGTATTTCTGAATTTCTACCCACTCCAGCCTAGCTAGGGGAGAAGTGTGCGAGTGGGGTAACTCAAGAGCACGGCATCTGCAAGCTTTCAAAGCCCAGCACCAGCTCCGACTCTGAGAGCACGAGCCCTTACAGCCAACCTTTTCACAGTGGTACTTTTTGCACGGAGAAACAGGTGGTTTTCACTTACTTTTATTTATGGGATCTGCCATTGGAATCCCAATCCGGATACAATTGACAGCTTCGGGACTATCTGGCTGGGGAAGGTCTTCACAGTTGGGCAGCTTTAATCTCATCAGAATCATGGGATTAGATCTTGCAAAAATATACTCTGTCTGACACAGGACATTTTCCAGAATTTCGCATTCATCGCGGCACAGGTCTCGTGGCTTGGGAGCTGATGAAGTCTCATCACAGTAGGGGAAGGCGTAATGGCACAGTGAAGGAATAGCAAACTGGGAGCATTTATCCGACAAATGGCTGGAAGTGCCAATCATGGTGAAGGCAGCTGTAAAATACACAGAAGGATTTTACTTAACCCAGTGGGAGTTTTATTCCTGTGTTCTTGCCTTCCCAGTACAACCCTCACTTCGCATTGCGACTATTATTTTCAGATGTTCAGGTGATGAACGGGCCTTCAAGAAATACAGAGCACTAATTACATTAGAAGTTATTAATGACGCTGATTTCGCTGACAGAGAAAGTACATCTGGTTTTCAACATGGGATTAATGTTAGGCATGTTACCCAAACCCCAAACTTAATTATACTTCTTTTCCCCCTGAAGAATTTATAATGGTTTGCAAAGTCATACACTATTTGGCTGCTTTTTGCTCAGCAGGTGAAAATGACAGTTCCTGCAGGCTGCAGGACGACAGCACCAGTACCTTGGTGGAAGATGACAGCTTTCACACTACCCCAAATGACTTTTCATACAAAATGGTGCAAGATTGTGAACTGTTGGCTGTAGAGAAACCATTGGCCTTCCCTGTGAGCAATGCAACAGCCTTTTTCACCACACTGACAGAGTTTGGAAAAAAAGGAAGAACACTCCTGGGGAAAGAGAAATTTGTAATATTCTGACAGCAAGAGAAAACCTGAATGTAGAGATGATTACCATGGCTAGGATCTGGCCAAGGTTTATTTATATAAAAAAATAGAGAGGCACTATGATAGACATCTATGAGGCCTCAGTTTTAATTCAGCACCTCCATCGGCACGGCACAGCCTACAAAAACTATGAAAACTGGTTCTTTCCTAAATCTAAAGGGAAAACACTACCTGCTGGATTATTTATGTAGCCTCTTCCAGCACCTAAATAATCTCAACCACATAAAAATCAAGTCTGGTCTCCCTCTGCTTTTAAAACCTGCTTGGGTAACAGCAGCACAAGGTAGCCCAGCTTCAAGACTCCCAGAAGCTGTAAATACACAGCCCCTTCTCCTTGGAAAATAATTTCTTAGTTTCTCTTGGGGGAGTGGATGAGCAGAGACATGAAGGCTGCTCAGCTTGTCAGTCTTCAGATGACTCCCTCCACTGACACCACACAAGGCAGGAGTCGCGGGTGAGCTTTGTGGTGGGAAGCTCACAGCAAGGGAGAATGAAGAGAAAATAAAAACACTACTGTATTTTACAAAACTCTAGCAGCTTTTTGGGAAGAGAGAGTTTTGTGGAAAAGAATCAAATGCATTTTTTACCTACCTGTAATCTGATTTTCTATTTCACCTTGCATATGCAAAGACTCCATATAAATGGTTCGATTTCCAATAAATCGTGCACACGCGATCCCCCTGTAGGGCTGGCAAAACCCATCCTCTTCATACTCGTCACTGAAATCAATCATAAACACAAAGGGGTGAAACATTTCACATGCGACTTTGCAACAAAATGTCCCTACAGGGAGCTGGCACTTGTATTACTGGAGGCCGATGCGAGGGGCTGACTGTGTTTGTCTTGCACTCCGCAATTCGTTCTGGGTGACGCTCACCCAGCGCGGGAGCCCACATGCCGCCATCCCCTCCATTTAGAGCCTGTGATAAGGGATTATATGGTCTTTAGGTAGTGCAGGGGCATGGCATGGGCTTTGTGCCCTGGATGATTGTAACCTTAAAGGATTCCCACACTGCCGCAGGTAGTGTTCAGTATCTCACAAACAAATGCAAAATGAATATAAGGATTATATCCTTATATTTCACAAGATCTTGAATGATTACTTTTTCAAAACACTTCAGCTGTTTGGTAAAAAACAGTTAGTGGCATTTCAGGTTAGCCAGAATAAGCATTAATGTTGTATGAAATGAATGCTTTTTCCATGAGGGGGAAGGCTATATTCAGGAATACACCCAGCCTTGATTAGAAGATAAAACATAAACTGCCTGGGGGAAAAAAAAAATGTTTATTTAAAGCAACTAACATGCTGTTTTTTAGTTTTAAGCCAAACTTGTACTTAATACTGATAAACACAGGCGGAAAAGTCATGCTAGCAGAGACTGAATTTAAAGCGTATATAGAAAATCAAACCACTCCCAGCACTGATACCCCTGAAATAGGAAATGTTTCTTCAATCTTCCATGAGTGTGGTAACAGTTATTGCTAAAACAGAACCAAAGCTAAGACAGGAGTTAAGTAGACAGATTTCTTTCATTAGGTGCTTTGCTTTATGCAATATAGGAGACATTTAATACATAAATCCAGATGTGAAATTATTTGCCAATATTCTTCAAACAAAGCAAAGAAAGAAATTACTAAACCTCTGAAGACCAGACCAGTCACTGCTTATTTTGAACAGATAATCAACAGCTAAGCGCTGGCACAGAACACACAGTTTTATGGATGATTTGAGGAGGAGTTTGCATATGGGATCACTGAAACATGCACCCAACTGCATGAATCAGCCCTTTCACTTTCTTGCTTCCAGAATCCAGTTGGAGATATTTGGGACCCATTTTCTGGAAAGACAGACACCTTGGCTCTGCTGAGGCCCCTGCAAAGGGAGATGCCTAATGAAAATTTGCTGTTAATTTCTTTGTTATTTGTGCTGTTATTCACCCAAGACAGCTACTATATGACTCTCAAATTAGGAAAAATTATATTACAATATCCCTAATTATGGTCACAGTTGGCTAGGCAACAGGTTACTTTCTTTTTATGCTTTTTTTTTTTTTCCAGAATTTATCCTCCCCCAGATGCTGAAAGCCTAACAGTGGAACCAGACTATGCCTTAATAGGGAAAAATCAGAGCTTTTTAATCAACTATGCTATTAAGTTTCACAAAAGACACTTTCATCTCCTCCTGAAGACCTTGGCTGTGAGAGCTTGGAAATGCAAATTACATTTAGCCTCTTTGAAGTCACCCATTCATTGTGTGCAGGGCTTAGAGCAGGCGGCCAGCTTGCTGCAGGGCTCCCCAGCGCCCTGTCACAGCGGCCAGCCAAGCTAATGGGATTAGCAGGAAGAAGTGCTAGGATCACCTTCCAAACTTCTCCCAAGACTCCTGAGCTACCAGCTCCAGAGCACTGTCCCAGGATTCACGCAGCATTGTTTCCCAATTCAAGGGGAGAAGCCAGACACCATGAATTAACTGCAGTAATTTATGACTGTGAAGACAGGGGGGTGTGGGAAAGAGGGATGGTGGAGATGGAAACCTCCTTCCACAGACATCTCACGTCAGCTGAGTGTGGGGTCCAGGGGTCCAGGCTTCATTAGATGATGGTCCCAAGTTGTCCCCAAGTACATTGAAAACTAGATTGCAAAAGTGCAACCTTTAAACTGCCAACTAAACTCTTCATTAACTAGAGCGGTGGTAGGCTGAGATGTCTCAGATGATGGCTAGTATTCAGCCAACAAAGATACTCAGAGATGTAAACAAAGACACACCACACGCATGTGTTTCTGCATGGAGTCAGCTCTGGCAAAAACATTTTTACTCTGTCGGTGCTTGAAGAGAAGACAAAACAGCTGAAACCTGAGCTGAAAAACCACAATAGCTACTGCAGGCTCTGGAGGTCAGTTCTGCATCTTCTAATCAATAAATCCTCCAATAGGAGATAATATATTATTGATTTATTATTTACTATTATTTACTATGGAATTTAGCTCAGGGATTACACCTAACAGCTCTTGAAGGTGATCAAGCATTGCAATTTAAGCACACAACTGGACAGAGAAGACAAAACCAGGAGGAATGTGATTAACATATCAACAAAGCAAACCCACCTCACTCTGAGACTCACCTTTGAACTAAAGATGTAACTGCAATAGCTGCAGACAGCAAGGATGGCGAGTGAGCAAGGACACCAGTTTACCTGGCTGGAAATGCCCTGAGGAGCAGGATTTTGGAGATAATCTCAGAAGGTGAAGATTAAAGAGGAGAGCCTGGATGCTACCACCTCTGCCCCTGGGGCTGCATGCCAGCCTTGAATTCACAGAGGTAAAACATGAGATTAGTAGCTCAAATGGAGCAGGCACTACTTTGTAAATCAGCCCCATAATGGGTCAGAATGATAAATCAAATGAAAGGAACAGGAGTGTCAGAATATGACAGAAGGACCCCCGAGACACAAGAGGATAAGGTCCCTTGGTCCCCACTCCCAGAGCTGCTCTGCTGGGGCACGGTGATAAAGCAGGGGAGTACCGACCAGGCTGTGAGGTTCAGCTATCGCTGCTGACAGCTCTCAGGAGCTCAGGAACAGCAGCTCCCACGATAGGTGTCCTGATCACAGGCTGGTAACATGACATTGTGGTGAAGTTATTGGCACATGTTCATCACAAAACAAGTGGCCACCTCTCGCTCCCTGGCTCCGTTTCTGTATGACACTTCGTCGGCCATTCGGGGGCACATGAAATCTGCCTCTGCATCTCTTCATGATGTCTCTTCCCCTCCCTTGCTCCCACAGCTTTTTTTTTTATGAGATGGCTCAGGATGGAACTGCTTACACCTAGTACCTAGGGCCTCCCTGGGCATCCCTTTGGTTCTTGATGGGCAACTGGAGCTGTACCCAGCAATAGCCAGAGCAGCCCTGGAGACAATGCTGCTGCGAATGCAGCTGCCGCTCTGCCAGACAGACACTGCCTGAGCCATCGCTCCCCACAATACAGAGTTTGGGGGGGCAGCCACCAACTCTCCATCTAAGACCATTTCCCACTGAACAGATTGCTGCCGAGGCTGAACACACTCTGCTTGCCAGACATTTCATCCAAAACCAGAGCCGTAGCCTGACACGGAGCCCACAATAGCATGCTGAGCTCCTACAAGGCTTAAACACATTCCCCACCTCCTGCTGCCAACTGGCAGCCGCTTCGTGGGCTGCCTTTAAAACACAGCTATCAGTTTCTTGGGATCAAGGCTGAGATTGCAGATACCTTTTACACAGTTCACATTTTACATACCTCACATGTTTTTTGTAAGCAAAGCACAGCATCGCTGCTCAAATGCCTATCCGCTTCATGGTCCTGGTTCGATTCTACCTACAGCAAAAGGATGTGTCCCTTTGGCTCAAAGAGATGTAAATTAGGCCTGATTCAGCAGTTAGTGTGTTAAAATTTACAGACAAGCTTAAGTCCTAATGAAATGGAAGTCAACTGAAGCCTGTAGGCATTGCTGATTGGGGATGGACTTAATCACTTGTGCAAATTTTGAACTGGAGAGGTAAGCAGTCAGCAGCTGAAAAACGGGGATGGCAGCTTGCAGGGGCAATTCAGCGCTAATCACAGCGCGGGTTTCGGGGTCTGGGTGCTGCCCCTCGGCCAACCCTCCTTCAGTGACAACTACACAAGACAAAGGAGAGTGTTGGATTTTAATGACTGACAGAAGACACAGCACAGTAACATTATTTCTTTTCAGATTTTGTTTCCACTCTGTTTTCTGTTTGGGTCTTTAAATATTTCTAGCTCTGATGTGAATCTTGGAGCTTGCCCATTGCTGTTAGACCCCATAGCAGTTCCTTCTGTGACAATACTCCTGGCTTCATGTAATAACAGTACCGTGGATTAAATTTACACTGTACTCAGGTGTCTTTCAGTATCTGACTGCACAAAGTTTACAGAAGACTGAGTAAGAGCTTTGAAGGGTGCCCACACCAATTCACTAATGTACTCTGATCTAAGCTAGAGCCTGCATCAACATGGAATGCACTGGGTCTTCACGCAGCCCAGACTTGAGCAGCATCTTTCTATGGATTACAGAGGCTGCACAGAAAGATAAGCATCGTAATAAGGTACCTCGTGTCTCTCTGAGTACACCTGAATATGAGTAAGTGTCTGTATGAGTAAAAGGACCCTGTCCTTCCCATACAGTTTAAGATGGCAAAGGTCTCAACAAGGGTCATCTGAACAGAGCCAGGAGAGACCAAGTCACAGCACACACAAAAAAAATAAATTGCAAACAACTGACACAGAATTCAGTGTCACCGCTTGGGTTCATTTTCCCCTCTTCAGTTTTCTGCTAGCAATACTTATATCTGTCAACTCTGGGTCACCAGCAGCTTTTCAACCAAAGAACGGCTGGTGCAACTCACTTCTCACTCAGACCCTCCCAATGGTTTTCCTGGTGTTACCTGACTGTGCAGCCAGAACCTTCTCTTCTGTCTGGGATATTCTCCTTCATCCCATCTGACTTTGGCATATTGAAGAGGTAAATATGAAAGCAAGAGTGCTCACAGCTCCATGTGCAAAAGCCATATGGTGAATGAAAAAGCACATTCAGAAAAGGCAGAGTGGTTTGAGACGAACATCATCCATCGGTGGATCCGGCACCAGGGTAGCACTGCTGCGTCGCTGCAGTGTCAAAATACAGGGGTGCTTCATGTTGTGCGATGGAGGTGCTGCTCTTCGTAAGTTTACCCCGTTACTGACATCTGCCGCTTCCCACATGCCACAAACTCCTTGGCCCTTTCCCAGGCGAGCACAGGATCAGCAACAGGCAGCAGGACCGAGCACAGCAGGCACTCCTGAGACAGCAGTTCTTTAACAGAAGCTGACAGAGGGTTGTTTCTTATGAGAGATACACTCATGCATAAAAATGCAAAAGGAAAGGAAAGGAAGGAAGGACCAAAATCTCTGACTTTGCGCTGGAATCCCTGAGGAATTAGTTACATGGACCATACCAGAAGAGACCTCTATCTCATCTGCCTGTGGTGCAGTGGCTTGAAGGACTGATTTGCCTCCCAGCGCAGTGCCTTTCTGCTGCAGTCTGAAACCACGGAGAATTTCTAATTGCTTCTGACTTGAAACAGCAGCAGCTTTTTAGGCATCCCCATGCAAACCAGGCAAAGCAGCTTGCAGCAGTGGAAAAGAAATCACAGTTTGCAATTTCTTTCTTATCTGCTTATGCTAAACATGGAGGGGCTGCATGGTATCCACCTCATCCAAGTGCCTCTCTGCAGTCTGGTTTCTAAATACAAACCATTTCTTCAAGATTCTCCATCAAAGTCCACTTCCCAACATCCTGACTGTTCTTTGCCAGTCTTTCTGTAACTTACCAGAAATTGCCTGAATCTAAACAATAGTCCCAGCAAATGTCAACAACAGGTCCAGGAATTTAGTTTAGCCAAAGCTTTGTAACCAGGCTTTAACTTGAGTTCACTTAGAAGTATTTTATAAATTAATAGAAAAACTGAACGTTGTGAGATCATGTTGTATTTATTTTTACAATATCCAATGTATTAAAAATACATTTTCCAAAGATGGTGTAATAGTGTGGTCATTTCTACCACACTCCATGGATTTCCTTCTTTCTTTCTCTTTTCCTTTTCCTTTTCCTTTCTTTTGCTTTGAGAAGGATTTGAATGAGTACCCAACAAGAAAGAATCCTAGATACAGGACTAATTTTGATATCTTGAGCAAAAATGGGCAAAGGAGACATGTAGGACAAGGCAAACCAAAGTCCTAAATGCTTTGAATGTTCCAAGACAAGAATTAGGAGCATCGCTCTACCTCCTGACGCCTGTTCCAACATCAGCCTGCTAAGATACACACTTAAGCTTAGGTCAGTTAGTTGGTTAGGTGGGATCATTGGATTACCATGATTTTGATAAGCAAATCTCTAACTGATAGCAACGTAAATAGGGGAGTGTACGTAGAGGCAGTGAGGGTTCAAGGAAAGCACCAGGGGGAAGGACATCGTAACGGTCTGTGACACTGGAAGATGGCCATGTAAAGCCAGCTCAGGATTAAGGTGTGCATGCAGTGCCAGACTGATATATGAAGATTAACTGATTTGAAGAGCAAAAGCGAATAAATGGTGTATTATCTCCGAGATCTAACAAGTGGAGATGGAGTAGCTTTGGCTCTCTGTGAAGACTGACCACATATTTTTTTCACTTAGAAAGTGAAAGGCATTTTGTCTTGCTTAAAAAAAAAAAAAAAAGTCCTAACATAGCACTGAACTAGTCAGAGCTGTTTATCTAAATAATTTATATCCAACAGCAGAGTACTGATGGGAAAATGCAGCCAATGTTGCCTAGTTCAGACAACCAAGTGCTTTATATCCTTCTCTTCCAAGGAAAAACTGCTGCTTCTGCAGCGGGACAACAGAAGTGGGAGCAGACAGCTCAGCTCCCATCACCCCGGCACTGGAAAGTCCCCTGGCACAGCCAGGAATCCACACAGTGCCTGGGGACACTCCAGGGCCCTCCCAAGAGCTGCACCAAAAGGCTCCTGCTTAACACTTGACTCATGCACCAACAAATCCACCACCTAAAACTGGGGTTTATGGAGGGTGTTGCTTCAGGGGAGTTGAATTCATAACGCATGCTGGTAGGTGACAGCATGGAAGGAAGAAACATGCTCTAGAAAAATTTGCAGTTAATTAAAAGGTGTATCAATAAATTATTATTATTACATATAGCCAGTACACCCTCTCTACATGCATTAATACTGTATAAATTATTTGTACATTGTTAAATAAATTGTATTTTCTTCTGTACTCATGTTCCAGCTTCAAACAGAATAAAATGAAAAGTTTTGACTTGGCAGATATCCCTTAAAGCAAACAGATGAATAATATTCTGTCATAGTTTCCAAAGAGCAACTTTCCCAGTTGCTTGTGCCTTGCTTTGAAAATGGGAACATATTGGCTCTGTTTCATAACAATATTTCAGAAATGTGAGGGCTGCATTTTACTTTGCAAAAAGAAGAGAATTGCCCAGACTTGTACGTCACTGTGTAATTTAAGGAAAAGTTCTGTGTAATATAAGGTATTGCTGTTTTGACACCCCTTTAAAGTCGCAGGGCAGCTAGGGTTTAAATGGTTCACTAGGAAAGTGTAGGCATAAAAAAAAAATATTAATAATGCTGTCCTTTGACATCATTAAATTTACAGAGTCCCATAGCACCACTGACACACTTAGTTCCTATAAATAATAATAATGATGATAAAAAACTGAATAAGCAATGATCTGCCTAAGTAACTACTTTATTTAGTCGTTATCTCACATTCCAGACTGATAGCTGGTTTAACATGATGCCTCTGATCCCGAGATGGACAAAGCATCCAAAATTAACATGAGTTTGGGATGCTGTTCTGCACAGCTTCACATGTGGGATGGCACCAAGTGGCTCAGGCCAGTGCTGAGGCCACGTTATGGCCATTCTCCGCTAAACCTGGGACAGATAAAAATCCCTGACCCTACAGAAATCTTACAAATACCCAGATGTATTGGTCTAAGCACTTCTCAGAAGTACATATCCTTGCACTCTCCTCCCCCAGTCACTTCTCGTTAGAGGATTTTGGTGCTGAAAGGAGGCAGGTTTGTGCAGAGACATAAACATCACTGGTGAGAGCTGACATGTGTTTTCTACTAACCTCATCTGGGCAGCGTGGCAGCATCCACAGCTTTGGAAGCTTAATAAAATATCTCTCTCATGCAATTAATCCCTTGGCAAGGACGCACCAAAGCAATTACTGTGTGTTTTCCTTTGTCATCATAAGAAAGTTTTACAGTGTCTCTATCAAAATGACTCATTTTGGGGAAGCAAAAGCTGCCTAGAAGAGCTCGGTGGCCATGAATTTGATCTAAATATTGACCACAGATGAATAAATTAACTGGGATGTTAGCCTCTGAGATTCACTCTTTTTCTCCTCCTAAACACTTTATAACAAACCCTTCCCCACCAAAACTCCTCCAAAGTCAGTGGGCATTCCTGCAAGCAAGGGTATGTATGAGTGGGCCTTGTGCTTGCTCAGCAGCTGCAGCTGGTTAGGAAACAACCCTGGTAACAGCGTTTGGATCTTTCCTGGCAGATTTCTTACATCATTATTCAAGATGAACTGCAAATCATATGCTCGTAGTTATGGAAATGGCAGGAAATTTCTTGCACTTATGTTTTGTTTGACAAAGCTATTTTAAGGTTATGTTTGGAAGGTAGGTCCATCCAAGTTTCTAGATGAAGAGGAAAAAAATCTAAAATGTTTCTGAAGAGCAGTCAAGCAGGATAAGATTACAAGTGCTAAATGTTGCCTCTTCTATCAAGCCTTTGTACTGCCCAGAAAAACACTCTCCCCTCCTCCTGGATTCCCTCATGGAGCTGCAATGATCTCACACACACGTTCCTTATCCACCTCTCATCGGGCATTAACCTTTAGATAAGGAATTTTTGATGGAAAGATCATCAACTTCACCCCATAAATTGGCTGCAGCCGCTCTGCCCTGAGTGATACCAGACCCCTCTGCCCCACAGGGGCTCAGGCTGTTGGGCTGGTGGCCCTCAGGAGTGGACAGACCGGACCGTGTCACATCCATATCCATCTCCTAAACGGCCATAGTGCAACCCTTGGGCACTGTGCCGGGCAGCTGGGCATGAAATAAGATGACAGGCAAAGGGAACAGACTTTCTCTAAGTGCCTCGGCCCCAGCTCTCAGATTTTTGCCCAAATCCCTCGTAACCAAGAGCTTTTTGAATGCACATTTTATGAGCAGCCTCAAAGTGTACTACAGCCTGCCTGTCGCATCTCCACCAGCCACCCATGCCCAGCCATCACGGCTGGGTGCAGCTTGGTTTGTGCAAGTGACAACAAGCCACCAGATCTGACCGAGCTCCTTGATCAAGCACCTCATCGATTTCAGATGCACAAAAAGTATTTAAGTGACCTATTTGACCGGGAAGTTGACATCCCCCAGAGACCACTCCCCACCTACAGCATTGCCATATGGGAGAGTTACTGCAGGTTTACTTGGTGCTGCGTGAGGTCAGCACTTTTCCACACAAGAACAACACATCCTTCTGCCCCTCGGGGTCTGCCAGGAGGCTACACATAGGACAACAAAGAGGGTGTATCCCAAAGGACATATTCTACATTGTATTCAGTCCGTAGGCAGATAAAAATCCCCAATACCAAAGAATTCATTCATTATTTAGTCAATTGAAGTTACGGAGGTTGTTTAGGTTTCATTGAGCAATTAAATAAACTGCAGATTACATTGTGCGTCTCCTCCACAAATTTTCCCCCCAATATACAGAAAAGTGCACCTCTGCGATATATTCAAAAAAGAAACTTTAAAGGTAAGAGAAATACAGTCAAGGTTGAGTTGCCTTCCAAATGGCTTGATCTGGACATCAAGGGCTTTATTCCTAAATGTTTTCTTGCCTCTTTCCGGGCATAACGGGGCCTCAGAGCAAGTGTTCACACAACTGATACCACATGAGGCCTCTTTGCACCAGAAGTGTGGCATAACCAGGCTTTAGTGCATAAGGAGCTGGGTCCTCCTCGGAGTGCTGGTTTGAGAAAACAGCAGGGACAAGGGTACTTTGAACCCCTGTGATTAGAAGAGGGTGAGAATAATAACAGAGTTTGAAGTAACACCTTTCTGTTTGCCTTACATTAAATCTCTTTTGTCAGATGTCCTTTTTTTAAGGAAAAATTAATATTTACAATTTTCCAGTTAGCGTTACCGATGATTCCTGTCTCCCTCTCAACTGTGTATTCCTGGCTGATGGCTGAAACTGATCAAGTGTTCAGTAAAGGAGACTTGGCTTGCTGCTGTATGATACCCACCTACCTTTGCAACACGATAGTCAAGTCTTCTGGAATACACAGGAAATAACACACATTCATAAATGAGAACATCAGAAAGGAAAACATTTAATCTAAAGCGAAGGACAATTTTTTCATGGTGTTAACACATAGACTATATAAATAGCATAGGAAAGTATCTTCATTTTCAAGCTGTTTTTCCATCCAATGCAATTTTTTTTTCTTTCTCTCCTATCCTTCCAACCTTCCCATCCTGAAGGGGCATGTCTGAAAGACCTGGTTCATTCCCTGAGGAAAGTATTGCTCAGGAGGGACTTCTTACAGCAGGCAGTATCCCGCTCCTTCGTGGGCCTCAGGACACTGCAAATTCAGCTTTGAACTCTCCCTAACCAACACAAAAACTTGCAAGCACCAAGAGTCAATATTGAACACTACAAAATGAGTTTCAGGACTTCTGCAGCCTATTTTATCTCTCACTAACTCTTTCCTGCTTTAACGTGTTTTCTGAAGTCACAGCTTTATTTCTGCTCCTCCCTCCCCTCTCCCTCCTTCTAACATTTAATTTGTCTTATGTGACTCAAATAGGTCTTTCTTCTGGTGACCTAATATTTTAACCTTAAGCATGATGAAAAACAGACTTCACAAATCTGACACTCGAATTAAAGTGAAACACATGCCTCAGCACAAGTTAATTAAAAATAATACATATAATGTTAGCTTGTTTAAACTTATTATTTGACCAAAAATTTGCACCCATCAATAACTACTATAATCCACAACTGCTACAAAAATAACAGTAACCACCATAAGCTCAAACCTACTGAAAAAATTATGGACTTCAGCACACCAGTATCCCAACACACGAGCCATGTACCTGCTCAGAGAATTGTGCATCGCTGTTCGATGCCTCAGTACTAATTCAGATTCCAATAACTAATTGCAGATAACTAATTTTACAGGCATATAGACTTGTTCCTCTCAATGTGGTGACTAACTTTTGCCCCGAAATGCATTTCTGTGGTTCCCTTTGATGGGACAGGGAGAAGGCAGGCACTGCAAAGTAAGGACAGTGGATGGAGAACAACTACATGGAAAATGATGCTCTGAAATTCAAGTCCTTTAAAAAAATCTAGCTGAAAACATATTTTACTAAATAGGCTTCCTAGGAATTATGTCAAAGTAGGATAGGAATACGGCATTTTTCTCTGCTGACGAGCAGTCTGGAGGTTGCTGGGTTTATGAGCATAATACTCATACTTTGGCTGGGGGTAGCTGGTAAGCCCAAAACCATTTTAAGCAGTTAGTCTCATTGACATAGTTGGTCAAGTTTAACAACTGTGAAAACATTGAAAGTTCACATAACTTGCAGGTCTATCATAAATTCTGCTCCTGACAGACACATACAAATAGAGGCTCCTCAGCTGGGAATCACCAGTCTGCTTTAAAGGGTATCATGAGTTACATTAAACTGAGAATGTCTTGTGAAAAAGATTGCTTTCGAGATAAGAAACCCTTTCTTAAGACAACGAACATGAGTGAAAAAATGCTTCAGTGAAAATTTAAGATCTGTACGTCCATTCCCTAATGGTAATTGGATAAGGTACAGAGAACTTGTTTGCTTTCTTTAAAAGCATTTTGCCTCTCTACATAGCCTGCACAGACCAGCATGAAGCAGCCACACATCAGTAAACGTCTTGGGACCAACGTATCCCTATTTCGGTTAGCCTTGAGAAGGATGCCTAGCCCCAAATTCTGAAACTCCTGATTTGAAGAAAAAACTGTAAAAATGGCAACTTTCTATTCAGAAATGGGCCAAATCCTCCTGCTATCCCAAAAGAGCGACCTCATTGCAACATGCCTTCCTGCCTATTTTCTGGCAGCAGCATTAAAAGAATTATTAAGTAAATTCTGACCTCCACTTTTTTTTTTTTGTTTTGTTTTATTGTGGTAAATAAACATGGGAACATCTAATTTTGCAAGACCAACAAGTTTGAAACACTACAAGCTTAAAGCATTTGTCTGATCAACTTGTTTGCAGAAAATGTGTCAGATAATGCCATTTTGCAGCTCATTTACAGCTAATAATTGGTATTCAAGGTGAAAAACCCATTCTCCTGCCCCCTTAATCAGCACTGTGGCAGAAGGAAAAGGTACATATTTTTCTGGACTTCTCTAAGTTTGCAGGATATGCAATGTATTGATATGTACCAACAAATAAAACTATCCCAACTGCTTTATTCAGTTTTATTTTATTATTCCAATGTGTCAGCAATTGAGAATAGTAATTCGATTAAATTTTGCATTAGAAGTAACTACACTAACTTGCCTCTGTGAAAGGATCACAAATTTCTAAGACATTTTACACACGATTACTTAGGTACTTTGATGCAAACTATATTTGGGGTACTCATAACAGCCAGCTCTACCATTTCTCAGTAAGAAAGTGCAGCCACATCTGTCAGAATTCCTACCTGCCTCTGCATGGCATGGTGGGCTGAGCTGCACAACACCAAAATTTCAGCTGTAAATCTGAAATTAATTGGTATTGATAAGGTTATATACGTGTTATGTATTATATTAATGCATTCCCTCACTAGAAAAACATTATTTAAGATAATAGAACTGTTTCTAGAACCTTGTTTTAATAATGTCTGTCCTGGCATACTTTTGCAGTTGTATTTTATCAAATCTAAAAGCTGGTTTTTATCTTTGAATAGGTGAAATGCTGGTTCATATCAATACTAACTCTTATCGTGGTCTTGTAATATAAACCATGTATTTTACAACTCCATAAAAAATTAAATGAGGATTAAGCCAAACATCATTTTAAAAGGCATGCACACATACCATCCATGTAGCAAAGCAATTTACACATAGTGTGTGTGAACTAAAATCAAAGGAAACACTGGTATTTTTATATAACGTTGCTCCTTTTATCCAGCCGAGGAACTTTATTTTGGCAAGACCACAATTACCTATTTTGTCTCACAAAAACACCTTATATGCCAAGGATGGAGTAACATTCCTGTGTTATTCACACTGAGGAAAAATACGGAGCAGCTCCACAGAAACTCATGGAGTTCCTCTGGGTTTTTTCCCCTACAGCCAAGGTCAGACTCTGAAACAGTAAAAGCTCCTGATGCCAACTACTGCCACAAAGACGGCTCCCAATGCAAAGCAAACATTCTCTGGATCACTCTTTCACATTTATCATTGCCAGAATGATATTTTCTCTCATTATGTTGTGTTCCTTTCAAATCTGCAAAGGACAGTACACTCATGGAGGTCAAATCCTCATCTGCTTCTTGTGCCTGGGCTAATTTGCATCCATTGAGGAGGACAAACTGACACCACCAAATTGTAAATAAATGCTAAAAAATTACCATGAGAAGCAAAAGTCAGACAAGGAGATTTCTGAAACTAGCATAGCTGCAAACAGTACAGGAGAGGCTCTTCCTATGCTTTTAGGGCCAAGATTAAGAGTCTCTGCTACAATTCATATTTGTTTCTGGCAAGATTGAAAGCGTGGAACTGTCAACAACAACACAGAGTACGTCTTTTTTTGTCTTTTTTTTTTTTTTTCTTTAATCATACAAATACAACAAAGTAGTCTCTATTCCAAAAGTTACTAAAGACAACATTAGATAGCACCTATTAAAACCAGGTCTTTTAAACACAGCCAGGTTGAGACAGCTTGCATCCAGGAATCGTAAAAGACAACGTCTCCATGACCTCTTCATGGCTGTTCACTTCACCAACTGCCGGGCAGCCCTTGCACTGCCGGTACTCACACACGTCGTGGAAAGACCCAAGTGACCCCACATCTGCCAGCCTTACACCATCCAAGACACAATAGTGGAATAGCTGAAATAAAGCCCAAACAACACAGGATTTGAGGGGGTGACGGAGCTCTGGTGGCAATTCCCAGGAGCTTATGGAAAAGAGACCTCTTTGGTGTGCTCTAGCGAAGTCAGGAGTTGGGTTGAAATGATACCAATGCTCGCATGTTTAGAATCTTATAAAGGCATTCGACTTGACACAAGCGTGTTCAGAAGTTAAAGACAGATACTTTTTTTCCCGCTCTCCAGGGCTGTGCCCTAGTTAATTCAAAGCCACCAAATTTGGAACGTGACATACCTGAGAGAAGTAAGGCAGCGGGTGCACCCCGGGGATGGTTAGAGGGAGGACTGCAACCGGCTTTTTTACCTTTCCCAGCCCCTTCATCATGGGGCTCTGGCTCACAACACTCCCGATGCTGGCTGATCGCCCAGCTGCCCATGGCACTGGGTGGCCATTTAAATTACTGATTTTCCGGCAGCCTTCAAAAGAGAGTCCCATTTGAGAATGGGGGCACGTGGAGTTATGCCTGTACTCATCCTCCCTTCCTCCCAGCAGGCGCACCAGGCCAGCCCAGGGGAGGTAGGACGTTAGTCCAGGTGGAAGCAGAAACACCCCTATCACTGAACTGTTTATGAAATCGAAAGATCTGAAGATACACGGGGAGTGATTAAGGAAAGAAGTTTTGCAGCTGCCCAGCTGCTGGTTGGGACAGTGATTTTAAGGGGCAGGCTGTGGTTCTGGGTCCCAGCCCTGGGATGTCTCCTTCAGGGAAAAAGCAAAGTCTTGTTGCCGAGTCCCTCTGAAGCAGGAGGAGAAGCATAGACTGCCCAGGGGGTGACGGGGGGCAGGAAGAAGGGGGTTACGTACGGACAGAGATGACTTTTCATGTGGGTGAACGAGAGCTAGGACAGGAAACAAATCCATCGCACAGAGGCCACAGACTCCACCTCTCCCCCTGCCAGCACCCACACTTTGTTGGCAGTACTGTAATTATTATTATTACTATTTTTTGTTCTCTTGAATAATTCCTACCACAAGCAACTGGAGGTTTCACTACCCTAATGTTTTGAATGTTTCATCTTAATTAATTTTCAGCCCACTGGTAGCGAGGCTGGCAGCCAGCAGATAAAACAAAAACCTGCTTGAAGTTGTGCCCAGAGTTGAGCCATTGCATGGCATTACGATCTGACAAATCTCTGACAGATCCCTCACTGCTCCTCTTTTTCTCGGTTCCCCATCAACACAAACTGAAAATAGCAGGACAGGATTTGTTTAAGGAATATCAACAACAGCTGGGCACTAAAATAAAAGAACACCAAAATGAGAGATCGAGATTTACCCACTGAGCTTTTACTACCTGGTTATGCAAGATATTTTATGACAACCACAGAAACATTATAGGCCTTTAAATAGGATTTCCTTTATAATGAAGGCCTTACAGCATAGGTGAACCTCACCGTACCTCAGAGATGACCTCAAACATTAACTGGTTTCTGAAATGTTTGACTATTTCTCTATTTCACCCCTTACACCTGACCTACTCCCATGGCTGCGCAAACGGCCAGGAGCCCAGGAAAGTGCTCTAACGTTTGGCCACCAGAAGTTGCAGGTTTTTAAGTAAAACAAGACCATACAAGCCTTTTAAACATGCATGTTTCACGTGCCAGAAGTTCAGTTTTCTCTTCCAGAAAATCATAATAAAGATGACTGATTTACAATGTCATTTGTTAGTTTTCTGACTTTGTTACATTTAACTCGTTCCATGACAGCTAGAAATCATTTTATACTGTAAGTATATGACACAGGTTGTGTAATTATTTCCCCTTTTTTCCTCCTACATCTACAGACCTTTACACCCACCTCCCCAGAAGTAGCGCCTGTGCACATTGGGAAGTAGTGCTAATGAGACAACAGCCAGACAAGAATCATAGACTCATTTAGGTTGGAAAAGACCTTTAAGATCATCAAGTCCAACCGTTAATGCAGCACTGTCAAGTCCACCACTAAACCAGGTCCTTAAAACACCACATCTATGAGTTTTTTAAACACCCTCAGGGATGGCGATTCCACCACGTCCCTGGGCACCCTGTTCCAATGAAGCAATGTATTCTGCAACACGGAATCTTATGTTGACTGTCATCCCACTGTAGGCTAGTAAGGAGGGAAATCAAGGAAGTTGGTTTCCAGTCTTTTAGCGTTTTGTTTGGGTTTTTGTTGTGTTTTTTTAAAAAACTGCTAACATAGACCAGCAAACCCCCAAAACAGAATAGAAAGCTCCAAAAGCCTGGGACTGGGAGGGAGGAGGCTCTGG
>JAVJGJ010000030.1:33059912-33091789 GCA_035590215.1 Microhierax caerulescens | reverse complement strand
CCCAGCAATGAAGTCGTTAGTCTGTGTTATTGAGTGAACTATTTCACCTGCAGATTAAGCGTTTTAGAAACATCCTCAAAACACAATAAATTGTGTGTGGTTTTCTGACACAGAATAGTCAGAGCATTATCCTGAACTCTTCCCACTGAACTACACTCCAGCAAGGTATGTCTTGCTCACCTTTAGACCAGACCATGTAAAACAGTTATTTTATTTTCTTTCCCACTATAGCTCTTTTGGCAGTTCTCGAACAGAATGCAAGTGTGCTCTGCCTCCTCTCATTTCAGTGACTTGTGCCTAGGATTTCTCCTGGAGTGGGTGAAGTTCAGGGCAAGCACAGGGCCATCACTCCAGGCGGTAGAAACAATACAGAATGAGGAAAAAAAAAGGACAATAATAATGGAAAAGACTGGGCATGCAACCATTTTCTAGGCCAAAGTATCTCTATTGTCATATTAAATTCTCTCATCTCCAGGAATCTGCTGTGCTCTGACCTCAGCCCTTTCTGATTTTGATCTCTGTAGCAACCGGAGAGACCTGAGGTTAAGATACACACTTCTATGTCCTTAAAGGTGCAAACCTTGCTATGGATGATGGATAAAAAGTGAATTTCAAAGTGATGTGCAGCATAGGAACTTCAAAAACAATGTTAGAGTTATGGTCTTTCAGGAAAATTTTAGAAGTGACGGCTAAAGCTGTGCATATATACGTGTGTACAATACACACACACAGAGAAATATGCGATGCACAAGTATACACTGATACACGAGTTAACGAGCAAAATGCTCCCTTTGATCTTCCTCAAATTATTCAATCAATTCAAATTGAGTTTGCATTCATAAATTCCACGGAAAAAAGAAGGGGCTAAATTAGCTGATGGTGGCCTTTTCCACCAAAAGCCAGCACAACCTGACTTACCCGCCTGAAGAGGCCCCCCGCTCGGACCCTGCCTGTTGTGGAGGTGCCCTTGACACCATCCACTTTACCAAAACTATTCCAGCAGTCTGAGAGCCGGAGCCGGCATGACTGCCCCGTTCCTGGGCACGCATCCGGACTGCGGGACAGAGACATTCGCACTCTCCCCACAGCGCACCAAACTGCTTGTAGCTGGCACTGTATCTGTAGCACCTTCCGGCAAAACAAAAGATAAAATAATGATTTATTTATAAAGCAGGGGTGTGGGTTTGGGGTTTTTTGTTGTCTGTTTGGTTTTGTGTTGGTTTTTTTTAACGAAAGAAGCTTCTTCAAGCAATGTCAGAGATGCAGAGCAGCAGAGCACATTAATGGTATGAATGCCATGGCCTCGAAGATAAGGGCTTTAAAGCTGACTTTTGCCAAACACAAGAGAGTAAAAGGAAGAATATTCAGGTCACCCAGCATTTTACACTGCAGTAATACCTCAGGTTCTCGCTTTCCTTATGCACTGCAGTGGTATGTTTCTGCTGGATTTTCTTTTATTCGTTTCAGACTGATTTGCAAATGAGACTTTTGGCTCTAGCTACCTGTAACAGCGCTTAAGGAAAGCAAATAAGAACAAGGATGTAACACACATGTGAATTATTACATTATCTAGCATCGCCTGTCTTCTTTTACAGAAGTCATACATTTAACCTTTTTATTTTTAAGCTACACTTGGCTCATCTATTTTTCCGCCATCACATCAGCACAGAACTCTGCACCTATAAATTATGCAAAGAAAAAGTGCTGAGCATATGGATTTTTTTAAAAACACGATCCTCAAATTAAATCCTTAAATGAACAGAACCTTCCACTCGTGGTAGACTGATAAAGACAACATGGGAGAAGCACACCCGCTGAACAGGGCTGCTACTCACCATCAGTTTTGTTCATTGCCTTATCATAGGAGAAGAAACTCATGCTGATAAGGCACAAACACTTTCCAAGTACGAGTGTTCATTTCCACAACAGCCTTCCAAGTGCTTTCCATATTTAGCCTTCATTTAACCACGTAAAATAATACAATATATCCCTATGATGATGTATGGTGGGCATCTGTTTGCTCAGAGCAACACCAGTGGTCAGCTTGCACAGCAAGGGAAAAGGGACATAGGTTCCCATGAATGTATTTTGGGGAACCAAAACCAGCTGAACCCATGGACCCACAGCCAATTTAGCCAAAGCACCATGACTAGTGCCTTAGCTTTGGAAAAAATGGCAGGCAGATATTTCATGACACAGCTTCCAGGAGTGTTCCTGAAGAAATTGTTTCCCCATAAGACTCCCATGAGTCTTAAATGCTGGGGAGGGAGGTTGACCATGTAGTATATCTGTCACCCTGGAACTTGAAAATTGAGGCTGGCATAGACGGGGTTGGTTTTCACAGACAAAAGCAGGTATTTCTCATGACTATACTTATTGCTCATCTAATAGCAAGGAGGAGTCCTAAAATGGCATCAAGACTATAAAACGACATAATAGCCTGAGGGCTGATGCATTCAAAGGGTCTCACGGGGAGCAGGTTCCAACTTCTATTCATATTTGAAGAAATTTTCAATCAAATCACCAGAAGAATTACATTTTCATCCCTGGAACAACTTACATTAATTTGGTTTTCAGACAAGAAAATTTAGCAGAGCTGTACAAAATGCTGTTCCCCTGTGCTGAAGAGTACTGCGGCCTTTAGCCAGCAGTCCTTCAAATGCTTTTTTGTGACACTTACCTATGTGATGTGGGCTCACCCTTGGCACAGGCACTTCCACCAAATTTACATTAATTTCATAGCTATGAATTTGTTTGCCAACTTGTACAGGGAGAAGGCTATGCGTGAGCAGGTTATACAGCACTCAATATATTGTTTGCATGGAAAGAACAGCAAACAGCAAGGAACAGATTTCAAGGAAATTTCCCTCCTGCATTCCAGAACATGCAATTTCTTTTTGCTCTTCCACTTCACACAGCTGGACCTAACCCACTGCTGCTATCCGTAAGGCTCTTGCACTCACACCACTGGCAGCAGATATGAACAAGGTTCAAGATGACGTACACTGACCTTTTTTTTACCTCTTATTTAGTATGAGTTCCAAATTTATAATTTCTTTGTCATAAACTCCTTCCTGATTCTCTTATTCCATAGATTAAATTTGGTTAGCTCCTACAGGAATGTAGAAATTTTTCATTCAGTAAAACAGGGATCCTTCTGCAACATTTGTTTCTCTCCAATGTTTAGTACAATGTGACCTCTTACTAGATAGAGCCCACAACCCCCTGTGGTAATGAAGTGTGATTAAATGTATTTTTTGGCTACAAAATTATAAGGCACAATTATAAAGTCAACTATTAAAGAGGACTATTAAAGTGGGTGTCTCACTTTTTTTCACCTTTTCACGCTCTTTGTGTTTGTACACATGTATACCTGGGCAGCAAATGCTGGGGAAAAAAATATTAAAAACTTGAATTGAGTCAACTTTAAAGCCAATTGAATGTTTGATATGGTGCATACAGAAAACAGTGATTGTTTGTTCCCTGGATATATGGCCTTTACATGCAGAATAAGACAGGGCCACGTGAAGCTGGAAGGAGGGTGCTTAGCTCAGGTGGAATGTAATACTCCTAGTCTCCAAACTAGCACTCATGACACTACTTTGTTTTTTCCTCATGGTCTGGATGATGCTGTGCAGGCATCGCTTTAGAGCTCAGCCCAGCACTCACTGAATTAGAGGGACCATTTGCTGTTACTTCTCCAAGTTTTGGAGAAGGCTTCTTGCTAGTTAAGTCATGGTCTTTTTTTTTTTTTCACATGGGGGCAAAAAAAACCCCAAACCCTGCCAGAAAGGAAAACGGGAAAAGGTTTCCAAATCTGTTTTGTTTTTAAAAAGTGAGGCAAACCCGAGTGGCCTAGACAATGAAATTCCAGCACAGCTCTCTGCCTTCTGTGCTCCCACTGCTCTCCTGTGAGTTTCTGACCACCAACGATGTGTTGCTCAACCTTACACATTTCAGAAACCCCAAACTAGGTTGGAAGTAGACACAAAATACACATCTTCTCAACTCATTAATTAATTCTCTAGACTACTAAAGAGCTTTCCTCCCTGGGACACCACAATCACAAAACAGAGCCTCAGTCTGAGCAAAGCGCACCCCTTCCAAAACAAACTCAGAAACTTCCTATCAGGTACCTTCAAAAGGGAAGACAAAAACACATTTTATGATGTTCCATTAGAGGGCATCCTAGCAATGTCCTTTTGCGGTCAGATGCTCTTAAGATATATCTTCTGCAATACTTTGTGAACTATCTTCTATAAGGACAGTCAGGAACAGTCACATCCCCAAGCTTTTGCATCCCTTGTAAGTGTAATAGATGCAGTTTATATTTTAATTGGTACTGTATTTCTCTTCTAATGGCACAGCTTCCTTCACCAGGAGAGGCGGGTTTTCAGTATTGTTCCAGGCATGTAAGACGTAAACTGAACGCACTATCACAAAATTAATTTCAAACTTCAGAAGAGTTGCAGATCACACTTGAAAACAGTAAGGGACTACAAAAGGTGAGCAAGTTTGATCACGTCTTGGAACTAGAAGGGATGATAAACATATGTTTTCAAAAGCTACTGAAGACAGAACCTCCACTGCCAAAATACAACAACGTGGCAACTGCTCAGACCCAGCCGCAGGAACCAAACCTGAGATCGGGGATACGGGGAGATGTTGTAAAAACAGCCACTACTCCCACCCATGTACTTGATCTTTAAAAACTCAGTTTTAGGACAGTATACTAATACAAGTACAGATAGATACAGATAGTTTATGACCATCGGTCCCCTTGAAACCAGTAAGAAGCCCCTAGGTAGTAAATTCTACTTATAGTGACAAATATTTTCTGGATTGGGCTGTGACATGTATGAAGAACAGTTTGAAGGACACTGAAATCTGTTCAAAGACTGAAGGCACCAGAGGATCTGAAGGTAATAATATTGGAAATTAAGAAGTCTAGGGTAAGAAATAGAAGTTGACATGATAACATGAAAATATATCTACGAGACAGATAATTCAGTTATAATAAATTACCATAGTATCTGACTCAAAGTGGAATGTAAAAGTGCTCCTGTCACACAAAATGAAAAATGAACTTCTGACTGCTGAAATGTAAGATTAATGAATCGACATAACAGACATGAAACAACTTACGATGATCCTGGACTTGCTGTTGGCGGGGGACCTGGAAAAGTGACAGAAGAAAAACAGTGTGATGAGTTATGGTGAGGTAGCAAGCAGGAAGCTTTTGAAAATGTTTTAAAAGATAAAAGTAATAGTCTGTCATGTTGGATGTCGTTTATGTAGCTTAACAGATAAGTCACAGTTTCTGAGTACCAAAGACAAGACTGTACCCCATAACAGTGATTGCAAAACGCCGTAGACGAGGACAATAAGCAGGTGAGGCACTCATCCTGCATTTCAGCTGTGTCTCAGGCCATCACAGAAAGGTTAAAGCAAACCACAGGCTTGCCCAAAAGCATGTTGTAACTGTAACTGGGAGAAAACAGCATCGTTTCTCCCATCAATCTTCATTATTTATCAGGGAATTCATCCTAGACCTGATTCAGATGCATTGATCAAATTCACTCCGACCTCAGTGGGCTTTGGCTGAGAGGGTTTCATTGTTACTGCCCTGGGAGCTTGTAAATTGGCAGCTGCTGGAAGAGGTGAGCAGGCTGGAGTGCACGTTCACTGGCACAGTCCAGACTAAGAGTCGGCTGCAGCAGATTTCAGAGAGGTTCATACTAATGAGTATTTGCTCTAGAAACCAAATTGTGAGACTAAATATTGCTCCAGCCAGAACAAAGAAAAATAGTGACTGTTTTCTACAGGAGCATCTAAACAAGTATCATTTTTCAAAGAAAAATCTCATACATTTCAGATACTGAAAAGAATACAGAAGCTGAAAACTGCCTTATGAGAACATCTAATGATTAATTTCTTATTAGAATTTTGAAACTGTGGGAGGTTTATGAAGAAAGACTATGAAACTCATCTCATACATCATTCATCGTGTGTTTGTCCAGTTCCTAAGAGGATTAACTAGGACTCTGTGCAAGTATCTTCATCTCAGTGAATTATTTCCCTCTGAATGTGGAGCTGGAGAAGACACACAAAACCTGCTTCTTGTTTGGAGTCTTCCCAGTTGTAAGATCAGCTTTGAAGGCAATTATCTCAATATAAACCTGCAAGAAAAAGTGCTTATTTCACGTGACAGGTGTATATATATCTCTCTCATTAACATGCCTACAATCTATACTGCAAGCTGAAATTTCTCACTTATTAGAGAAAAAGGAGGTCACTCAGGCACCCGAGAATAAAATATTTTTTGTCTTCTGGTCTGAATCCACTCAGGTAGCATATTAATGAGCATTGCTGTTTAGCCACCTCTGTGCTTCAGTCCTGCTTCCAGTAGACTTTTATACAGTAAAAGCCACCATTACAGCTGTCAACACAGGCATCTCAGCGGAGCAAAAAGCAAACAGGCAGAGAGGATAAACTGCCATCCCAGAGATGTTCCCAGAAACAGGCTGAATCAGATCGGATGATACTACTACATCAGTGTGTTCATTTTTGGTGGATAAACACCCCTTTTTTTCAGAGTTGTTCTTCTAAGTAACAGTCTGAACAGCTTAAAAGGAGAAAACTTACCAAATTTTACAAACAGCACACCAGTTGTAGAAACGGTCTTTCTGCCATTAGTTGCAACACACTGGAAGTAGCCAGTATCTGTAGTGTCAAGGTTCCTTATTCGCAGTCGAGACCCATAGCTTGTGGCACGGAAGGAGATCCTCCGGGGTTCTTGGACAACTGGCGCATCATTTTTCAGCCAACGGACCGTTGGAGGAGGATTGCCAGAGACTTTACAGTGCAGCTCTGCAGTCTGGCCAAGGGTGGTAGTTATGTTATTCATAGGTTCATCAAGTGTCAAGAAGTAGTCTGTTATGTAAAAAGAAAAAAGGGTGAATAAAAACCTCCAGCTCAGGAAATGTTATTTTAAAGAAAGCTCATGCTTGCCTCTAAAAGGGAGAAAAAAGAAGTGGCCATCAAATTTAGTAGAAAACAATAATACTTGTTAATTGATGATTCAGGACAGTAGGTCCCACATAGTTTTTGCATGGTAATAAAAGTAACAAATTTTGGAATTTCCATGTACTACAGTAATGCTGTATTTCTTAAAAACTTCTCTTCCTTCATATACCCATGGATTTTCCCTGCTTTCTCAACATCATCTATTCAGCTTCATTCAACACAAAAAAAGGAGGTAGCACTGCTTCTCTTTTTTTCTTTTATTTCTCCTTTTTGCTAACCAATACAGATGAAAAACATGTATCAGAAATCTGGCTGCTCATTTTGATGTCTTTGCCCATGCAGACCTCCCTCTGCTCATGTTAAGACCCACAAAATATAGGAATATACAAAATTAATCACTCAGAAGTGAAGATCTTAGAGCCATTTTTATTTGATTCACACAGCAATGCAGACAGGATGTTGTCAATGATTTTGTAAGCACTAACTGCATAGATGAGGAATAAGGATCATATCTGGGAGATGGAGACTTTTTTCTCACTTGGTATTTTCCTTGCTAAGAGTAAGTAAGTAAACTTATCTTAAATCTGAAATAGGTCTCATGAGAGGTGCAAGCAGAAGATCAAGAGTTCTTTCCTTAAGATAGAGAATGCTAAATTGAAATTTAGCAAAATTAATCTCATTAATCCATTCATGAGCATTGCCTTCTCCTGTCAAATGCTATTTCATTCTGCATCATTCAGGAACAGGACCATTTCTAGTTAACTGTATTCAACATTCAATTAAATCCTTTAAAGGCAGAGACTGAGGTGGATTGAGGATGGAGAATGGAATATGCAGGCTTTCATCTCCATGTCATTAGTGGCCAAAACCCGTTATCATCGGCTGGCTGTCTCAGCAGGGTGGCCAAGGCATGAGAAATCCAGAAACTGTGCCCTGCTCTTGCGCTCTCAGAGCTAACCAGGCACGTCAAGAAAAGCCTTTCAGTAAGTAAACTTGTGCTGTGCTGCTTATACTCCACCATTTTCAGGTACATCTACTGTTAACTCCAGCAATAAGCCTGCCTAAAAGTATGAAAAAAATCTCCAGCATGTATAAAACCAGCTTAGCCAACTAACTTACCTAACTAATCCTCTTCCCTAATTATTTGTTTTATTATTAAATAATAATAAATTATTATTTATTGAAGACTTGTGTCTTTACTAGTTACTCCCTTCATTATGTTTTGTGCACATCATTATCTCTTTCCTTTGTATTTAATCTGTTTAGCACCTAAGCTCTTACCCTGTGTTTGCATAGCACTTTATACAAGGCATCCCTGTTTGCATTTGATCCTGAGAAGCCATTAGGATAAACATTTAACACAAAGGTACTAGCCACACATTTATTTTTTTTTTCACCAGACTAGCCTTTTAACATGCAGGTATGAAACTGTGCAAAATACAACTGTTAACCTAAGCTCCTATGGATCTAATTAGCTAGGAAATCTGTGTATGGGGCAAAAAGGGCAGATGCCAGCCCTTGGTGAAGCCAGACAACAGGGTGCGATGTCTCTTGTCAGGGGTGTCAGACTGGCCTTTCAGCTCTCCAGAACCATTTCTGCATGCTTCATTGCAAGAGTAGAAATGTTCCTGACTTGCTGTCTTAATAACCTCACTGGGAAGCATAATCTAAGTCAGCGCACGTATTCTTGGGTTCTCTCCACAATCTGGGTTTAATAAAATCAGTAATAGCATGAAACTGGATAACCACATTTAATTATCCAATGTAACATTTCTATACCGCAGTCATTTATATAATTCCTGATAACGTTTCAAAGACTAGTTCAGACATCTACAGTGTAACAGTCAAAAACCAGAATGGCCTCAGTCCTGTGACGGTCTTGCTGACAAACACCACAGTAAATATAAATATTTTAAAGGTCCTATGGTATACAGGAGAGGCAAATAAAGGAGTAAGGATGTAGGGTAGGTTTCCAAAGGCTGGAGAAAGATTTTAAAACATCAGTAGCGACAGTAAGTCAGTGAAAAAATATGGCTGCAATGCAAGGGCTATGGTGCAACTGCTCTCTGGGCACAAACAGAAACAGCCTCTCAGTCAGGAGCTTCTGACTCCTCTAAGTGTTCTCCACCTTCCTCCACAAACTACTTCAGAAACCCTAAACAAAATTAATCTGCTAAATTCAGTTTAGCTTTGTCCTCAAACCCACCAAGCAGATCACCTGAGATGAGATTTAAACAGGGCAGGTTTCAAGCATTTGGAAGCTTCATGAGAAGACATTTCTCACAGATAAAGCAGTTCTGTAACTGACAACGAGCGGAATGTCTAACAGTGCTTCCAAAAAACCCTGGGCTGTTACTGAGGCATACAAAATTATGAGTGTTCCTTCCCTGGCATGTACAAAAGCCATCCATTGCTGCCCTGCCTGGCATGGAGGGGCCGAAGAGAAGCCCAATTTTATTTTTTATACCTGTGTCTGACTCTCACCTACCAAAGCCCATTAAATCTCCAAAGCTACCATCACCATCCTCTGCCCTTAATAACTATACAAAGAACATATAAACCACTTCCTGCCTGCAGCCAGGTTTCTGCCTAGGTCACCCGCTATGAACCACTCTCTAGGGCCACCAGCATTAACATCTCTTCCTTCTGTGACCAAAGGCCAAGAAAAACAGTGGTAAATCCTCCTTTTGTGCTTTCAGCAGGAGGCGAACGGGGATGATGACGCAGGATGGACTCACTGCTTGCGTACACGATGAAGACACCGTATCGCATGGCCATGGTCTTAGGACATGCCACGTTCTACCAGATTTCCTTTGACAGTCTCCCTACCATCAAGGAGCTCCCCAGATGCCCAGAGTTGACTCCCTTTGACCTAAAGAATAACTTCTTAGAAACATGATGGTTCTTATGTACAAAGTAATTACTGCGCTTCTGAGAATTAACTGGTCTAGTGGCACTGGCCATTGGAAAGTCTGAGTTTCAGTCCTGGCTCTGAGTAGTCCTGGGTGAATCACTTCAGTTGAGATTTTTAGAAGAGCCAAAGGGAAGCAGACACCCAAAGCCAATCAAAGCTCACATGGGATTTGTGCAACTAAGTCCTTTTAAAAACAGCCTTAAACCTTTTGGCTCAATCTCTCCAGCTGTAAAGTGAGGATAATAATCCCTCTTACATCATGGGGAGGCTGTTATGTACATTAATGAGATAATGCTCATAAAGCACTTTGAAGGTGAAAAGTGCTATGCTGGGATAAGCACTGTTATTATATTTTAAGTTAAATCTCGGGGTTTCAAGAACGTAACAAAAGCTGGTCCATATTTTAGAGTAGCACTCTATAAAAACATTTTGGAAACATTTTAATTTACAGAAGTATGGGAGAATAGCCTGAAAAGGTTCTAAATAAAATTTAGCCCACCTATAATTTAATAATAGTCAAACTGATTTTTTTTTAATTTGTAAAAACAATTTACTGCTGGGTCTAGACACTGAATGCCAAGTTTCAGCCCACAGAGATATTTTTTTTTTTAATGGCTGAGTTATAAACCCTTGAAAAATGCTGACAGCCCCTTTACTAAAGCAGCACTAGCGGGTGCCCTATAATGAACTTTTAAATGACTTGAGATAATATCTGGAAAGCCAAGCCTGAAATATATTTCTGGTTTTGAGCCGTTGCCAATGCAAACACAACACATCATAAGTCATCTTCATGATTCTAAGCGCATGAATTGGAGACACTGCATATAAAATCCAAATATTAGGTATCCTTCATGGCCAAACTTTTTGCTGGTTTGATGTTACAGAATAGCAGCAGCTGTGCAAGGACAAAATGTAGTGCATTTGTGCGTCTCAAAAGAAGAAAAGTGTGTGTATTTCCACAGCTCTGTCTTGACATTGTTAAATAGGAGCCTGCCCAGTCATAATAAATCCTGAAGTATTCTACTACTTTTAAGTGGAACCCAGGTGGCTTTCAAAATAAAAGCTCGTCCTCTCTGGCCAAGGAATGTTAATCTCCTCTGTAACCACATGGTTACTCTATCTTAAATTACCAAAGACACATCTTAAAGCAGTAACACCCTCTTTGCTTGGAGGAGGATTTTGCTGGCCACAGTGAGACCCTTTTTCCCCAAGCACTGTGCACTTTATGTTTCTGATTTCACTAGGTGTTTAAAGCACAATGGGGATACAGAATTAGACCCTAAAATTTCATTTTATGAGAAGAATTGTTGTTTCATTTATCCTTTTCTTTATGCCCTTCTTATCTTATCTTTCAGAATATTCAAAGAAAAGTTGAAATTAAAGTCTCCGTTCAAGCCATCGCAACCCTGAAAACAGCTTTAATCCAGGTGCAACAGAGAGGCTGGTGTACCAAGTTACTTGCCATTATAGACACATAACAACACATTGCCCTGGAAAGGAACATCTCCAGACCCTTTCTCAAGCAAATCTACTGCCGTGGGGACACCATTTCCAGCTGCTGGACTGCAGAATAAGTTTAAGTCTCGATTTAAAAACTTAAATCTGCATTGCAGCACACAAAGCAACCACCTGACCTGGTTGAATTAAGGCACTCGAGACACCAGCCTTACAGACCGCTTATTGCATTTATCTTTCTGCACCAGAAGGTTTAGCAGCTCACTGGTTCTTTGTCATAGCATGCTCTGGCAAGAAGAAATGCAACAAGTGTCTCAGTGACTGCAAGACAGATGCATTTAGTGATTGGGAACTTAAAAGAGCTGATAACCTTTGTTGAAGGGGAAAGAAGAGCCTGTCAGGCACATCAGAGGGTCTGACACAGTCTGTCCAATTTAATATACTAGTCTGGAAAGAAGCATTTTCATTCATTCAGACTGTTGCATTATTTACATTAGCGCAGGCTGATGCTACACTTAGACGTGCCCCCTGTACTCACATGTATTGGCAGCACCACTGAGCTCAGACCGTTGGCAATTCCTATGTGGAATTGTTCTCTTTGGAGAAAGTCAACAACGTGGAGCCCACCCAGCCTGAAGATGCTGGAGGGGCTTGCTGGTTGTTCCATATGTTCAACCGACATGAGTTTTAAGCTGAAGAAGGAACGAGCAGGATTTCTGACTGAAGTGTAGCCACAGACAGAGCACATACTTCTCAGTTGGAAAAAGGATTAACCACCGATTGCTTGATCTGCCCGTAACTCACAAAGGGAGACAACTCCCGGCAGGTCCGATCTGAGGGTCTGACCAACAGGCCCTTGTTATTAAAAGGGGCAAAAGGAAGGCTCCTGGCTGGAATTTCACTTACTTTAAATGAATAAAAGTAGAGGAATGACAGCGGGAGGAAAGGAATACCGCACTCAACCCATAATTCAGCAACCCGTATGAAGAATATTAGAGTTAAAGAAGTCCAGACAATCATGCGGAAATATTCAATGTTAACTGTCTTGGGACAAAAGGAAAAATATTCTACTGCCTTTGCTTGCCCAGCTTATTTTCAAATGAGTTTCCTCAGTGATGTGTATGTGCAAGACTCAATTCGGGATACACCCTGCAGCTGTGTGTTGGGCTTTCTGTCCCCAGACACTATCTAGGGGGTTTAGTGCCACCTGAGGATAATTTACCGAACTGAAACAGGCTGACCACTGCCCGAGGCTTTATGGCTTTTCAGATATCCATGTGTGACATTCCGTGTATTTGGGATTCTCAGAATTAATTGCTACTTTCTGACAATTAGTAGCTTAGAGATTGCCCTGGGCCATAGCAGGGAGGGAAGGTTTGTGGAGGGAAACCAGAGCACAGATGCCTGCAGACTTGCAAAAAATTATCTGGGGCTGAGCACCCGAATCCCACTGCTTTTGGATAGGAACTGGAAAACTCTCTGCCCTGCACACCAATGTGAATTCTTAATATGCATTTGAGAGTTTGTATCTGCCTTTCCTTTTATGAGTCAACATTCAGGTTTAAGGACAGATGTCTTGGTGATAACTTTGACGCTACGATCTGGCAACAGGAAACGAAGCTTTTCTTTACTCAGGCACCAGTTTTATAGCACAAGTAGGAAGCCTCTAAACTTTATCACAAAAAAAGTGATTTAGAATAGGTAAACAAACGTCCACATCCAGCTATAAACCCAACTACTGAAAACCATCAAGGGATTTTGTTGTCACTTTAGAAGCTGCTCTGCAGTAAAGAGCCACGTAGAAAAACTCAAGCTATTAAAGGAAGGGTGTATAGAAAGGTATGTGCCTTAAGATTAATGTGGTAGAGTCAAAGAAAAGCTGTTATTTTTGACATTTTGACATAGCATCACTTTAGGATCTGGTTCTTATTAGCCCTTTCTGTGCCTTTTAACAGTCTATTTTTTTAAAAAACCAAAAATGTCAGGAAATTTGGAACAGAAACTTACAATAAAACACGTCTCTTGACCCTCTGATCTATCAATCTTTCAAATAAACAAAGATAGCTGGATGAGCCAGGAAAAGGTTATTATATATAGTTACCTTATGTATAATGGTCAGATATTCACTGAACACACTGAGGTTATATAAAAATCCAATATAAGAGAAGCATTTTGTGAAAGATTTTTGCCACGAATGCCCAATGTTACTCTGGGTGGTTTCTTTTTCAGGTTGTGTTCTGCGACCTTCAAATTTCACACCCTGTATTATTTATAAATGAGACATTCAAGAAACACAAATTCTCAAATAAAAATGTACACTCCATCAGTGGAAAAGCAAACAAAAGGAGCTAATGTACTGTGGCTAAAAAAATTTTCAAACAAAGTAGAAGTAATTTACTGCCTCGCTACTAACGGGACCCCACAAATAGAATCAGAATCCTGAGCCCCATCAGGGGAGGTTGATTTACCGAATATCCCCCAGATAATAAAAGAAAATAAAAAGGTAAATTGTGCATGAATGTGAAAGCTGTAATTCTTCCCCTTTCACCACGTGTATCAAATTCACATCCAGTGATCTCAAAAGAGAATCTGGAAATCTCTAAAGAACCGAGGCCAAAGTCAGGAGGCCTCGATCCACCTGGTTTTCGCCACGTTTGGTTTTGTTTATGTTTTTTAAGATGTAGTTTGCCTAAGAGTCAAATCCTCCCTGGGACATCAGAAAGATTTTCCCTCTGAGAACTCATAGCTAGGTCATTCCCCTGCCTGGAACGACTTGTCAAGGTACTAGCTTTAGCCTGGATTTCTAAGTAAGGATTTCTAAGCAAGGTTTGCTTCCCTCGGGAAGCCCCCAGACCCAAAAGGTCCATCAGCAGCATGGCTGTACCCACTGGGATGTCCTGCAGCCCTTCTGCGCTCTGTGGCCTCCTCCTGCGCTGTAGCTGCTGTCCAGCCCGCCCTACCAGAGGATGCTCTGCCTGCATAAGGATCTCCAAGTCAATGACACGCAGCCCCACACACGGGGCATTGGAGCACATACTGCAGCTCTCCCGTTCCCTGGTTTGGCCTTCTACAGTTATTTTCTGCTCTGGATCCCCAGACCATCCCAGGGGAGGGATGCTTGCTCTAGGTGATCCTTGTATCGATATGCCTTCAAATACTTTAGGATAAATCCCAGATTAACCTTAAACCACAAAGTGATTTGGGGTGCCATTTTCTAAATCCTGACACTTGCTGCCGAGCTCTCCAGGGAACATTTGCTTTCCGTATAATACCTGGAGCACCATGAGACTGCTAAGTGCTGCTGCAGCACTGACTGCAAGGTCTATGCCACACAGCGAGGCTGTGAGCAGCAGGAAGCTCAAAGCCTGGGCTTGGGATCGTGGATGTCTGGAAGTGAAAATGGTTCCCAAGCCCTCAATCACTCTAACATTTGAAACTTGTTTGCCAAAGCAGATAGGCCATGAAAGGGAAAATAGGTAGTATCTGCAAAAACTCACACAAATAGGTTTTCTTTGGAAACTGAAGGACCAAGTGAAGAGCTCCTGGGAGGAGGAGGTACCAGCAATGAGATAACACGCTACAGCCCAGCACCAGTGTCCTCAGCTCTGGGTCAACCGCAGCCAGGACACATCCTTGTGCATGGTCAGGGAGCTGCCATGGTGAAATGAGCTCCTGAGGAGGCTGCATGTGGGAATGGGGGGACTGGGAGAACCTGATCAGGGGAAGCCACAGCAACAGCATCCTTTTCTTACCAGTCCTGTAGAGTGAATGTCCAAAGTTGAATTCTACCTGCAGTTTAAAGAAAATAATATTTTGAAGCTGACTCTTTCTTGGCAAAGACTCCAATATTATCTTTGCCTAAGGATGAAGAGTTCCCAAACAATTCCCCTACTGTACAGATGTAAATAGGCTCTCATTCAAATTCAGGCCTATTTCTTTGTAAATAAACTGACATCTGACAGAGGGAAAAGCCTAACCTTCCAATTATTTTTGTGGAAGAGAAGCAGCTGAATGAAGGGCTCTTCACCTTTTAAAATAAGGATCAGGGAAAAGAAGAGCTCACGGTAAATTGGAAGCTTTCTCAAAGAGCTGGAGCAGGAGCTTGTCCAGGGAGAGAGGGGAGGCAATGCATAGCCAAGGAGAAATGGGAAGCCAGAGTGCCTTACACAACAAGAAGGGAACAGACTAAAAAACACTCTGGACTGCCTGCCTTGTTCCCTCCCCTGCTGGCACACCCCAAAAAAAGAGTTGCATCAGAGTATAGACCCTGAAAGCTGGCACCACGGCAGAGTGTCCACGTGAACTCCACTTACTGTCCATTTCATCTGGTCTTTTTGTTTTGCCTCAGATATTGCCTGTTGCCACAGCTGATGTCAAACCATTTCCAGATAAGGAAATTTCCTTAAGGCATCAAGAGCAAATGGCCATGCCATGGCGAGTGTTCAGGAGCAGTTAGAAAGTCCGGTGCAGCGGGGCCACGTAGGAGCACGTGTGGAGGCAGACTTCTCCAAGCCTCATGAAGTGATGAGCTACATTCCCAATCAGACATCTCCCACCCTCCCGGCAGCTGCAGGCTCCCATGACCCGAGGGATATCTCAGCTAGCAACCTGGGGATGAAAGGCTTCACAACCTGCCACTGACCGCCTGAGATGGGCCTTTTCCTACCCCCAGAGCCCCCTTTTCTCCCCTTTTTTCCTTATGTCTCCTGATGTAATTAAATATTTATTGAATCAAGTTTTCATTTCTCTTTTTCCCTTTTGGCATTCCCTCTGCATGCCACGATTTACCAGTTGGAAAAGAGAGAGAAATGCTCATAGCTGAATTTCCCCTATTTTAAAAGTGATTATTTTTTTATTTTTTATGCACAGTTTGTTTGTTTTTTTAAGGTTTTGGTGAGAAACCACCTCCTCCCTCCCATCAATCGTTGCTTTCAACAGCTCTTCACGGGTGGCTGCGTCTCTTTTAAATTCATTTCCTGTTAAAAAGAATAAACAGGCAACTGTTTAATGCTGTCGATTTAGCTTATTTAATAGAAACTGAAACCTGAATAGGGCTCAGTTGTAAGATAATCACTGCAGAACTTACTGAGCTAGGGAAAGCACCATATTAAGTAATTATTTCAAAATGCAGAATGCTGCTTAGCAAGACTGTGAGCTGTTCCTCCTTCCCAAACACAGGAGATATACTGGAGGAGATGCTCATTTCCAAAAGGCAGCAGGTAGAGTTAGAGCCACTTAAAGCGGACAGCCATTTAATTGGGAAATTTGGCTGGAAACCACTTTCATGTGGTGAACTTAATAGGCTTTAAAATGAGTTTTACTGGGACGCCTGCATGACCTCATGGCTAACTGCAGCAAAGACAAGTGGATGTTGATTTCTTGAGATACTTGTTTGGAAAAGAAATGTAAACTAAGTGCACACCTAATTTTCTCCTCTGAGGTTTGAACTCACCAAGTCAGCGTGCACTGCAGTATATTTGGCTCTACACAAGTGAGAATTTCAAAGACCTTTAGCACAACCAGCAGCTCCCACATTAAAGCCCCTGCTTCTCTCTTAGACAAGACAAAACCTGTGCACCTTACTTTGCCTGTAGGCACACTGGGAGAATCCGCCCCTCTGACTAAGCTTTTTGGGCAGCAAATGCATTTTAATCACATATGTAAATCTGTGTTTAGGTGTGTAAGCTTACAGCAGTCTAAATGCTAATCAGCTCAAGCAAAGGGGCCGGTAATCCCCCAGGAATGCAGGGTTCAGCCCAACGAGTGGTAATTGCCACATTCCAGCTGGATTAGAAGCATGTAACTTCATTTTACCTGTTTCTGACAATATAGCTCAGGAACAGGTGCCATGGAAGTAATGCAGAAAATGGTTTAATTACCAATGTAGAGGCCAGGCTCAGCGCTGGCAAGAAAGTGTAAGCTTTGCTTTGAGCAGTGAGGTGACTCAACATCCAGGACAGTGGCAGCCCACCCCCGAGTTTTACCTCTGCTACCTCTGGAGCTGCTGCTTTCCAACAGTCATTGGCAACCAGAGTGGGACATCTGAACCCTGGTTGACAGAGCCCAGCATGGAGACATGGAGAGTATTTTGAAGAAAGCAGATACCAAAGGAGGCCTGCACTCCAGGCACTTTTCTCTGTTACCTAGCTACGTTAATCAAACTAAAGTTTTGGAGAGTGCCCACCTGGAGCACATGACACTGGAAAAAAGGAGCATTTGAACTACCAGCTGAGAGAAAACTTAATCAAAATATGGGTTAAAAATTACTCCAGTCATAAGAAATAAGTCTACGTGAAACTTCCCATTAGGAATAACAATGAAGTAGCTACTGGGGGCTATTTCTCATCACAGACCAGATAAAATTTACTGTAAAATTACATTACCTTGAATATCTCTTCTCTGCCTTCCCCTCTATCCAGGTTTTGGTTGGAAGCACACAGCTTTCCCTGCAGTATCTAGCAATCTATGGGCACCTTACCAGTTGAACCCTAGGACTCACAGTGGAGAACAAAGAATATATCACTAATGATCATTTGCAACAAATATTTCCACCACTTCAATGAAGTGTGACCCTGTCTTCTCCTTTGATCATGGGGTAGGTTCCTGTAGGTTAGTAAAGGTTGCCTGCCAACGATATCACCAGAGGCCTAAATTAAGACTTCGATTGCCTGTCATTTTCTAACTTTTGAGTGTTTGGCTTTGTGGCCTTAACTTGCTTTTTCTAGCTACTTATTTATTTCTTACTTTTTGAAAAACCACAGAAAGCTGCCAAACAAGTAAAGAAACGTGCAGGCATCCTGCCTGGGGGAACCACTACCCTCACGTCTCTACAGCTTCAGGATGTTCCCTGAGCACAGCCTGGACCCGCAGTCCTACCATGGGCACCTGGATACATCACTGCTGTGAGACAAGACATCCATTCCGTCAACACCTTCTTTCAGCAATATGCTGTGATTTGGGAATTCTCTGCTTAATGACTACATGCTTTTCTCCCTTTCCCACCAGCAAGCACAAGCCCTTTGACTTTTGTCTTCTCCAATGTGTCCTGCATCGCCAGAAAGTCCTGCTCCTTCCCTGGTGGGAAGGCAGATGTGGAAGAGTCAACCTTGTCTTAAAGTACTCAGAACCATATATTCTCTTCATACTTAAGCACAGAAAATACTTATGCATAAACAGAAAACATTATGAACACATGTTCATAAAAAACATTCACAAAATACAGACCAAAACATTGAGAAAAAAAAATCTGTAGCAGAACTCCACTATGGGAAATTTCAGTCTAAATAGTTAATGGTTGGCAAAGTTATAAGTAAATTAAAATAGTGGTCGACAAATTGCACAAACAGCATCCTCCGCTGCACATGTTATGTTAGAAGCATTTCAAAGACCAGATTAACTCAGGAGCTGCAGGCCACTGCCTTGCAAAAAGGGCTTGAGGAAGCTAAGCAATTTGGTTTAAATAATTGGTGGTACATAATTTACAAAATGAAGGGGAATGATAAATATAACCCTCGTTTTACAATAGGTACTCTTTGGAAAGCTCCAAATCATACATAATTACCACCTGCAAATCTATCCTCCCCCCCCTTATTAATTTAAAGCCTCAAAATTTCATAATAAAACACACTGAGGCAAACTGACGGCCTGATACTTGTTAACTTTGAGTACAAATCCTACCATCCACCAGACAAAATGTCAAGCAGTTCACAAACCAACAGAACTCACATCTTGAAATATTTTTACCATGTGGAACATTTTACTGGTACAAGAATCAAACACAGCATTCTCCAGAAATCACAGAATGACACATAATTAACTGTCAAACGATCACAAGAGAAACAAGGTTTATCTTAAATGCCCCCTCACCCCTTTGCCTGCTGGTTTGGCCAAGTCAAAAATTGAGATTTTAAAGTCTGATTTCACATCTTTCTATTTTTTTCTGTCCTCTTACCTTTATCTAATTCACTTGAGATGTTCCATGATGATGTAGGCATAAAATCAGCAACAACTGATGAATTTGCTCCTAGAAAGGAAAAATAGAAAAGAAAAAAAAAAAAAGAAAGATGCTGTTAATATATCGATTCTGCATAATCAGGAGAGTGAGGGGCATTTATAAAGTTGCTGTCACACTAATAAAATTACTTGAAGAACAGCAGCTATTAAAAGGCACTCGATGCTCTGTGTTGGCAGGCTCAGACATATGGGCAGCAGAGCCAGCAAAGTGGAAAAAGGCACAGGGCCAGCGCTGGGGTTTGTTTTGCAATGCTGTCGCTGTGAAGCCTTGTGTTCATTAAGCAACCCATCTTTGAGATGTATGTGGCCCACCTTAAAATCTCTCCACAAGTTTTATAGAGGTAGAATGACTTTGCAGTGTTACAGCTAAGAAAAACACAAACACTATGAGGTTGCTGAACATGTTATCTATTAACATTTACAAGCGATTTTAATCCTGCAGACCCATGTGCACAAGAAGAGACATAGTTTATGCATCGAAGTTAATAGGGCTACTTGTATGAAAAATCCTCCTACGACTCATGTAAACAGAGGCTGGAAAGACTGATCTGAACATCAGTAGCATTTTCTCATTGCTATGACACTTCTTCCTTTTTCTTGAAAAAGTTGAATGGTGATTTTAGTCTTCATTTCTATTTTTACCTTTTTTTTTTTTAACACACGAACAGTAAATTGTATGGAAGATGCTGTTAGGAGAACTGCCAGAACACTTCCAGCATCAGCTATAGGTCATGGTAAAACACCTCCCTGTATCTGAACATCGATGATTTCATCACACACCCATATGAGGACTTTGGTGTGTAACTGCTGCCAGAGCACTTGCCACATCCCACCAGGCTGTGGTGGCCAGGCGCAGTACCCGTGATGAGGTGTTTGCCGAGCTCCCTGAGGGTCTTCGCAAAACCACGTTCAGCAGTGTCAACCCACCATCGCATGGTGTGGGTGGAATTACTGTTCCCCTGGAACAGCTGACCCACGTGCGCCTTATGAGGCTCTTCAGGCACCTGGAAAGCACTGCTGCTCTGGAGTCAGCCCCCTGGGATACTACACGTATATACGAGCTTTAGTGAGTGACGGTGGGAAGGGTGGGAAGAATGTGTGCGCGCACATTACACGCGTGGAAATGCAGTGCAGCTCCCAGTTCCCTGCGTCTACCCAGCCCCAGGAAACCTGGCCCTGAGGAGGAAGACAGCGATGCTGGACAGGAGTGCTAGGGCACTGAATGTGAGAGAGGAGAGTGAATCTGACATAAACCCAAGCAGTGCTCCACGTGTCAGCTCCCGACCTGAGTGAGATGCTCACTACAAATTAACACCCTGTGGCCCGATTCCGCACCCTGGCTGGGTCCCCAGTGCTAGGTCATCTCACTTGGTCCCATAGAGTCCCGGTGAGGGCAGAATCAGGATGCTGAGCGTCAGCTGGATACCGGATGAGCCTGAAGTATATTGTTTTTATTGTGACACCATCCCTTTAACTTGTTCCCACACAGCTTTTAACTACAAAGCAGTTTCACTCATAAAACTGTGGCAGTGCAAGGATATGCAAAAATGTTCTGTGTTTATTTGACCGGTTGGCAAGTATTCTATTTCTATTTCATTAAAAAATAACGGGAAAATTGTAAACACAAAGTCATACAAATGTATGAAGCAGTTCAGATACAGCCACTACGCTTTTTATAAATACCGCCTTTCTTAAAAGCCCACCTGGTAGCACTGCTTATTTAAGACTCTGTCAAGTATTTCCAATGTAAACACAGAATTTGAAGGCATTATAACTCACCTACAAACACAGCCCCCAGCCTGCAGAGATGCACAGGGCAGAAACCCACTGATGGGGACAAATCCTGAGCCCAAGTAAAATGGCAGCGCTCTGATGTCAGCAGTGACACCTGTTTACCCTAGCTGAGAGTTTGGCCCACTGGGTCCATTAGGGATCACATGGATGGAAGACCTCCTCCTTTGTTTAAGGAAAAAAAAAACTGATCCAGTGCTAATATCATCTTCATGGTGACCACGAGCATCTGGGCTACAGGACACTGTGGTCAATGGATTTGCTCTGAGGCTAAAGCTGAGGTGTGAGGTAGGTGACAAATAACCAGTGGGCCGAATGCTGTCCAGGACCTGATTGGTGTTGAGCTGGTACTGGAGGTTGGGATGACTGATCTCCCACGCCTCCCCTGCGTCCTTGCCTATCAATTCCTCCTACCCAAAAAATAGGGTAGCTCCTGTAGGGCCATGATAAAACCCTTTGAGACAGGGATCTAAGGTGCCACTGCTTCTCACCACCTCCTGTTGAGACCAAACAGGTTCATCTCTCATGTCCACAGGGCACAAGCAATGGGTTATGTCATTTACACTGTTCACTCATTACAGTTTTACACTCAACAATGTGTTTTCTGTAGGTAATATTACTTTTGTTCACCTGGAAATATTCCAGCATTAAGAGCCCATAAATGAACCATATTCTGCAAACAGCTAACACACATTAACCAAAATGAAAGAAAAAAGTACTAAAAATACTATGACCAAATACAATATTTTGCTATTGAAAACCCCAGAGCATTCATATGAATGTTTTCTTAAACAGGCTTTGAAAACATGACCGTGAATCTCACAGAGCAGACATCCATCATCTCATCTACAGAAGAAACCACATCAGAAGACCAAACTTTACTATTTGTGAGACAGTTATCCAGGCTGGTAGCCGGCAATTTTCTAATATTCCTGAATTAAAGCTCAGATTTAAAAGCAAAGCATCACTGTGTCCTTAGTAAACATTTTATTTGACTGAAAGGACCACGCGGAGCAGCTACACAGCATGGGAACATACCACCGAATCGGTTAATGCAGAATACAAAAGCAACCCAGAAAAGAAGTCCACGAGACATGCATGGATTTAATTTCTAAGTGTGATGACTTAGGATAGCTGTGCACGAAAATGAGAGCAGTGACACCTCTCCTTGGAAAAACTATGTTATAACCTTCAGGCCAAATATGAAGTGCGCTCTGTCAGAAGGTGAGCTTCCAGCCAGCCCACGGGGAGAGATGAGTCATGGATGGGAGAAGGATCAAAGACTCATCCCAGCAAACTTGTTCCTCCCCTGGAACCTCCTGCTCCTGCCTGACCCACCTTGCTCAGTAACTCTCAGTAACTCTGCCTCCAGGAGCAAAACAGGTTTAAAAAAACAAACTGGGAATGAGTAGGACTTTTTTCCCTTCTGGAACCCACTATGTGCTAGTGGGTCAAACAGCTGGAGCACCAAGGTGACCCCAAATGCAAGACACCTACAGCTATCCCACTCATGACCTGAAGGAGAACAGAACAGGTTTGCCCACTTGCTGTCACTATTAAAAACAAGAGAGAGAAAAAAAAAATCCTGCTTAATATTGCAACTGGATTTCAAATGAGGAGTTTAAAAATTAATCCTTAATTGTTCAAAATACCCTCTTATGCCCTTCTTTAACTATTACAACAACAAGATTTGTTTTGGAAAAAAGTCAACCTGAGAAATGTGATCAACAGACAGAAACATTATCCTGTTAAGATTTTATTTATAGATGAAATCGTTCTGAAGAATGATAAATCTTACGCTTAATACTGGAAAGATAAGATTCTGTTCAAATCTCTATCACTATTAAGAAATGTTGGTCTTTAAGTTAATGAGAAATCAAAACAGTTAATTATAACCCCTGTGAAAAGCCAAGTAAAGTGTATTCAAATACATGTCCCACAGAGAATTTGGCTAATATCTGATTTTACTACCATATAGCATAAACGTAGAGTGAATTTCACCCAAGTCAGTCCTTTTAAAGCCTTTGTGATTAAATAAACTTCAATAAGGTTTACAAAAATCTGCCTCTGAAGAAAAACTACAGAGCTAGCTCTTATCACAGGCATATGCTACTGTCTCATTTTCTCACCAGAAGCAACCATTATTCAGTGCTCCAGTGTTTGTCCTGTCATGGTTACAGACCCATCAAAAGGCTGGGGCAGCCTCATTCCCTGGCCACAGAACCAAAAAGGAGAAGATCTAGGCCCCGTGCCCAGGCTAATTAATACCTCTGTGCGATGCATTTGTAACATGAAGTAAAGAGAATATAAGTCAAAACAGGAAGAAGGCAGATAACTAAGATGACACCAAACCCAGAATTGATTGAAGACTTTAACAAGGAATAAATCTGCTATGCAGAAACAAAGCAGAGAGCAAAGTAAGTCTGAGGAAGTGGATATTCTGCTTGCAAGGCCCTACGAGGAATGCAAGAGGTCCATATGGCTGCTAAGCATAGCAACATGCACATCCAGCAGAAGCATTGCCTGCAACAGGCTTTCCTCTCGGCTGCAGAGATGAAAATCGCAGGTCTTGCAGGAACACATCTTTTTAAGGTAGAAGATATATCTAGTTAAAACACACAAACAAAAAATTCAAAGTATCATCCTAACGGGCACCCTCTGTCTTATTTCATATGACACCAGAGGGTCGTTATATACCCTGATTATATAATTATATGCATAATTAGGAGTAAATTTTTCTGATACATATATGAATGTGACTGCAATGTATGCAACTCAGTTCTCACTGTACAATACCCAAAATAGCAAAAAGAGCAAGGAGGTATTCAGAGCAACAAAGGAGTTAGAAGTCTGAGTAATAAGATGAACTACACAAAATGAATGTTTAAGCTAAATTAAAAAAGAAGTTTTCCATTTGCGAACCTCTTTCTGAAGCTGCATAGAAAGCCTACCCCAAGTGAGATATTTATCCTTTGACGGAATTTGCCTAGGGAAGTGATTAAACTCCAATTTCATGAGACGCCGAAAACAAGATTGGGCAAGACATTACTACAGACACAAATGGGGAGCTATCCCATGCCGTCAGGAGGGTCAAGAGAGGATAACTTGAACAGGAGATTTGGGCACAGCTATATTGGCCAAATCAGCGATAGTCATTTCATAGCAGCAGATCTACTAGAAACATCAACACCCCTTGAAGAGGTGAATACAAATCTTCAGAAAATGGAATCTTCAGCTATCCCAGTTGGACATAACATTGTGAAAACAGGAATCATAGATAAAGTTATACAGACTTAGAGAAAAACCTAATTATACTAAGTGCTCAGTATTTTTGGCTTTTCTGCACATTCCAGGCCGACGCTTCATCTTTCTCTCTGTCTGGTTCCTACCTGACTGATCTCTTCCAGGATCTTCCCACAGATATGCCTCACGGCTGTTTTTCTTCTCAGTCATATCTCCCTCATCTTCCTTTTTTGCCTTTTGCGTTTTCTGTTTCACTGATCCTTTGTAAGTTCCCCACACATTTTCATCTGATCTCCCAAGATATTACATTTTGCAATCAGTCAGTTACCAGCCTATCCACAGCCCACCCTGGAGGTGCTGAAGGAAATCTAGACATATTTTCTGCAGGCTGTAATGCATATGACCTATTATTTACTAATTTTCTTGTCTGTTTAAAAGTTGGCACCATTCTTGAATTTCCATAATATATACCTCAAATTTTGCTTATATCTTTACTGTGTGAAAGGATTCTATTTTCATGACATCAGTATCTCTGTGTGTCAGTAGACATGTCTGTATTATACAATTCTTGTGTTTCGAAAGGAGGTAGGAACCATAAATACTTCAATCAGTTGAACAAGGCAAAACTGCATGAAGACAGGAAATTGTTGAGTGCATTTGTGCTCTTCAAGTAAGGCAGGTGTCTCTCGAGGAGAAAATACTGCCTGTAATAGTATGCAATACCCTAGGTCAGCAACAAATCTTCCATTGATCCGTTATGCATATAACAATTTCAGTACACGATGATGTGTAAAGGATATGGTGTATATAGCTTAAAGCAAACAGCCTACGTTAAAAATTTACTCCTGCAAAGAGACTCAGCCTTCCACGTTTAGGTGAAGCAGCTGGCCTTTGTATCACCATTTGGAATACTTTGAAAGCGAAGAGCCTACAAATAACAGACCTTAACTAAAGATCTATCTGGTAAGCAACATGAAACGCTGCATGACAGCATTTCTCCTTCAAATGCTTAACATTAACTAGTTAGCTTTACTCCACCTGCTTCCTCTATGGCTGAAAAAGCAAAAGCAATGTTTATTTTGCCAAAACCTTGCATAGGCAGATCTGAGAGATAGTTTACCAGCCAATTCCTGCGGAGTTCACAACTGTTGTCATCGCTGTGTCAGAAAGTGGACTTTCTGCTGGCAAAGGACCCACTGGTGCTCTTCCGGCTGCTCCATGCAGATGGGGGCAAAGATGACATTGTGCACTTTCAAATGGTTATTTTTGTTCACAATATTAGAATGTAAAAATCTCAAGCACATCTACCTGTTATTTTTCTGTACTATATCATCATTGATAATCTAGGGTAGGTTAATAATTGGCATTACATAACAAAATTGTCAACAATAATGAACAAATTAAACTCTAGGGATTTCAAATATACAATATATTCATTTTCAGCTTCAAAAGCGAGATGGGCAGCAGGATGACTTCATTTAGTGCAGGACTGGAAATTGTGAGGAACTTCATTTATACCACAGTCTATTCCATTTATCAGAGCACTTAATCACTGCTACTGGCACTTTAATCAGCATGTACGCAATGAATAAGCCTTCTGCCTGGGAGTCTTTCTAAATGCCTCAAGCTCCTGAGGGCTAGAGATAAATTGAAGGATTAGCCCATTTATAATGCATCATCAGAAAGACTCTTGGTGCCCTCTTTCTGATTACAGGGCAGGAAGCCAGGAGCGCTGCATGCACCTGATACCTCTGCCTTACCTCTTCTTGCAGATCTGCTCTCCTCAATGAGAGCAGGAAAGCTTTTGGCTCAAAGGTGGGCACTCACCGGGGTTTCCCATACTTACAGGATACCAGCAGTACCCACCCCACTCCAAAAGGCCTACTGGGGAGATTAAAGCTTATTCTCAAACACATCATTCTGAAGATTTCTTCTGGAACATCATCAGAAAATTATGTGATTGCTATGTACTAAATATCTGCAGTAAAATACCTTTAAATGTTTTGGCAGTAGTCTAATGACCTACACAAGTCAGGGCCAACTGCAATATTTTTAGTAACTTGGTCTTTGGCTAAGGTCATATCAGTTAAAAATTGTTTTCTTTCATGGGATCAGAGCCATCTCTTGGAAGAAGAGGTTTTTAAGAGGCTTTTTTATATGCTAATACTTTAATCCTAAATTTCTAATTACTGAACTACAATTCCTTTTGATTGCAGCTATTAATTACAGATTATCATTAATGTTATATGGATTTAGAAGTCACTGTGGAATCTGGGTGCACTTTACATTGCTCTAAATTGGGTCGTTAACAGTTCCACTTAAGAAGAGCAAAACACTGCACCCTGGAGCAACCCACAGCTTTAATGACAGGGAATGAAGAAAAGAAATGGCCAGTTGGCTGAACGCCAGCATTTCATAGCTCACAGTCGAGTCTTTGTGCTTATGAACTGCAGAAATGTGGCTACAATGGCACTTCAATGCACGTCACCAGACGTGAACCTCAGGCGCGTGAGCCTAGCGCAGAAAATGCTCCTTTTTGGTATTCTGGGGAAAAACACCGCTCAGGTGGACCGGACATGATCCTACACTGCAAGAATTCATGGGACCTTTACATTTTTCTAGGAAGAATTATTTGTATTCCGCTCAATCTGAAACACAAGGGATGTAGAAACAAAATATGGGAGGAACACATTGTTTTCTTGCCCATAAAGGCAGGTTTTATTGGACATGGATATCAGAGAGTCTGGTTGTTGGGAATTGGCATAATAAATGCAAATTTCGCATCTCTTCAAACCTACCTGAAATAATACTGGATTTTTTTCCATGCCCTGAGCTATTCTCTTCTGAGCACCTCAAATTGGCGGAAAGACAGAAGAGAAAGTGGAAGTGGGAACCACACAAAGGAAACTGGATGACTGCAACAGAAGAAAGCAAAAAGCTAACAACGGCAGCAAGAAAGTACTGGGTGGCTAGTCTGGGGCAAGATGATGTGACAAGAAACAGAGGAATCCCAAAAACCTGTCACAGTATCAGAAGGGTGGGGAGATGGAGAAAGATGTCCCGGGCCACTGTTAGGTGAAGACATTTCAATGTCAGGAATGGTAATAAAGGGTCCAGGGAGGAACGGAAGGAGGCAGTGTTCTCTGTTAGGCACTTTCTGGGGACAACATTGTGGTAGCAACATCTGGGTTGTCTGAGATGGAGGTTTCCCTAACATCCCTGGAAAGGTCCCAAGTGTGAAGAGTGCTGAGATCCATCCAAGCAAAGAGAAGAAGTTCTCTTGCAAAGCCCAGATGTCCTTGTGACTCTGAGTGATCCACAGCCCACACTTCCTATGGAAGTTTGCCTTCCTGAAGGCATCAATGCCTTTTTGGCATTTTTGGGGGCCTGCCCCTCTACTGACAGAACATCCACACAGGTTCCCCATTTATCTCACAAAACAGCAGACTGAGCAGCACCCACAAGTGCACAGCTAGGATAGAAGTGTTTGCAGACGAAGGACGAAGTGCCCTGGACAGGGCTTTGCATTGCACCTGCTTGCTTGTCCCTGGCTTCCATCAGTGCCACTGCACTAAATCCACCCGCAAAAGCTTTAAAGAAGGCAAACCCAGCCAAGTACCGGGAGGGCAAACAAGAAATCATTTACATCCACCATAAATCGCAGCACACCGTAACTCCTTGCACCTCAGCACTTGAGGGCCAGAAATGATTGAAATGGATAAGGCTACTAGCAATCTACAATTAAACCCTTATAACTTGTGAAAAAAATCACAGTAGAAGTCTGCCATGTGCAAATTCATTATTATTTTTCGAGCTCGATAATTATTTTTGTTGCTGTGACGAAAAACGTACCCACGTCAGCTCATGAATTAATGAACGGTCCTGAAACAATTACTTCTTAAATACACAGAAGTCTCCCTAGTGTAAACACACTCCATTTTATACCATATCCTCTTGGTACAAGGCATACATTGCAACATGACTTATTGGCTGCGTATGATGAAACAGCAAATGTTGCACATTTGACGGCTTCAACCTCATGCCTAGGATTTTACATGGGTTGATGTTGATTAATGTACAAACTGCCAAATTTATAAAGAGTCTGAAACACAAGGATACACTGTGAAACGTATGCTAATAGAGCACAATTTATATAAAAAGGGGGGAATGTAAATATTTAACTGATGCCAGAGCTAGATGCTTTGGCCAAGTCGGGACTGAGCTACATTGATTGTTCAAGAGGAACTTATACCCTGGTCTAAACCCACACAAGCCTGATCTCAGACAGGCTTAAAGCCTGCACATTTTAGAAGGTAGATTTAAAACTTAATTTCTTCTGCTAAAAGGCTGGGTTTTTACAATTTTCCTTGAAGTCGACCAGACGCCACTTGTGAGTAAGAGCTGATCAGTGTGCAAGTGGAGAACTGGGCTTAGCTCAGGTCTCAGCTGGGAGCACTGAGGGAAGCACCAGGAGGCAGGATCCTGACCCAGATCCCTCTGTGCGTGCAGGCACAGCATCCTCAAGAAACCAAAACCAAACCAAGGCCCTCCAGCTAATTTGTGTTTATTAGCAGCATCAAGAGAGGGGTAGTTCTCTTGGAGGTGAAGACTGAACTCCCTTTTCATGGCTCCAGGTCGGCTTTCAGACACAACAGTGACAGGACACAGGCATGTCTATTCGTGTCCTACCCTTGTGGGACTCCAGATCAGGGCTGTCCGCATGCTAGCTAACAAAAGCAATTACATAGGCAATTAGCCCACACAAAAGGTTTATATCAATGCTCCAGAAGTTTAATTTTAATCCCTTCATTGCTGGAATGAGCTAATATACTGATTCAGCCACGGTTACAACTTACTGTAAGAAAGTTTCCTGAATCCAAGGTTCATCAGGATCTCCTGATTCAGATACTCTCCAACATTAAGAAAAATTAAATTCAAACTTACCAATAGGACCAAATTTATTTTCATTGCTATGTTTTGAGGGATCTTCAAATTGTTCCACCTGTGGCTTAAGCATGCTCTTGTACTATATTCCCCATCATTTCAATAGATACAGAATTATGCAAAATTCTAGGGGCTACTGAACACCCACTCATGGGCATGCAGACCTCAGCAATGCATGCCTCATGCTGGCAGCTTAATAACAAACACCAAATTCAAAGGTTTGAAATCTCCTGAATCCTTAAATTATCCAGCAATCCTTGTGCACTTTCCCAAGCAGAGTCAGGACTAAAGAAACTGTTGGTGCAAAAGACCCGCTTCTAAACAACACAACTAACACTTAGCAAGCCTTCGTCTTAATTGCACCCAGAAGTACAAATGTCTGTAGTCTTCATGACCCCACAAGGGCTTTGCCACAAAACCCCCACAGTCTCTAAAAGTTAATAGCCTGTACAATAGGAAATCAACAGGAGCAGGGCAAAGTTGGCTTGTTCAGTCTTAACTGCTTTTGCAGCCGCTGAAGCCTCGTGGAAGGATAAACCACTGATGATTTTTTTATTAGCTCAACAAACAAGAAGCTAGGCATTTGATGTAATGCTACTGCAGATCTACAGAGATTATGTTTCAAAGTCATGGCAACTGCCATACTTTAAGAAACTAGTTAGCTTGGAAACGGATATAGGTTTTCTCTGAAAGGCAAGGCAATCCAAATAAACACGCTGAGCACAGTACATCCAGATGAAGTTCCAGTGGACCAACTGCTTGCCTAGTAGCTGCAAACCACACAGCTGCGCAAAGGTTTTTCATTGCTGTTCCTAAATTCTTGTTCTACAGGCCAAAGGACTGCAGTAATATCAAGCTCAGCAGGTGATAAGAGCAAGTGTCTGCCAAAGTAAGCCCGAGTGCATAGATTCTGCTGAGTTCAAACGAGCACATACTTATTACAGGGCTAAATTTGACTAGTGGGTTCATTAGCACTAGTCAGCTCTGATAGCATCCGGACACGCTTGAAATGTATTCTACAGACTATTTACAAGTAAAGGAAAACACAGTTTCTCCCTGATAGCTTGGAAGCAAACATGACACTGGCAAACCGAAACATTAGTCTTCTCATTAGTTTCGTACCTAGTATTTACAGACTGCTCCTCCAATATTTCTCCACTCATCTGTCATTAGTTCCCAAACCACTCCTTGTGGTCAAGCCAATTTTTTCTGCAGTTTAATTTTTCAAGTCTCCTAAAGTTCATTCTCAGGTCCCTTCCGCACTATGCCAGGAGCTACACCCTCAGTTTTATCCCACTTCTCAGCTCTGACCATCTTGTACAGGACCCCATGTTACCAAAACAAAGCAAAGTCTTGATGCCGCCAAAGGGGATTCTGAATGAATGATGGCAGGAGACTACGGACAACTGCAATTTCAGCCTCTTGAGCAGTGGCTGCAGTTTCAGGAGTGTTCCTGCCTGGGAGATATGGAACACTGGTTGCACAAAGTCTAAACAGTCCATCAGTGATATGAGAAATACGTTGGAAATACTTATTTTTTTATTCTGGTAGATTACCTTATCATTTTCATGATTCTGCTCAAATAATATCACAATCTATCACCTGTTTAGTTTAAAATAAGATGCTGAAGTAATCAAACTCCTTACCCTGTGGCTGTACAAGACTAAAAACTTTCCACTATTTAATACACAGATGCTTGAGGAATATTTGAACCTAATCCAGAGTTTATTGAGATACCTGAAAAATCCAGCATCAGTTAATGATTTTGGATGTTATTTCAGGTTTGTGCATGCCTGTAATCCTCCTGAAACACAGCACTGCCAAGTTCATGGCCACGCAGCGCTGCAAGTATTAGCACGGGGTCACCAAGAGAGATGCAGGCAAATAGCAGAACATTGAAAGATAGTTTCCATTGTTCCTGGAAAAATACACTGGCTGCATTGTGTCTTCCCTGGTGGAGCCCAGCCAAACTTGCCTGGATTACTCTGCTTTCCAAGAAGTTGCATGTAGAAACTAAGTTGTTTATACACCATCCCTGACTGACTCTACTAAGTACATTGGCATGCAGAGGGTGAAGTGTCTCTCCTGACTGTTGCCAAGTCAAATGGACAGGACTTTGTACTGTTATTTCACATACTAAACCTACTTTGCTCTTTTGCTGATTTCTCATCTACTTGTACAATTGTGGGTTCAGGTAGAGTCAGCAAACACATACAGATGTGTCCAGATTCAGCTTAATGACACAATGACATCCTTCAAAATGATGGGAAATGGAACACTTGAAGCACCTTTGAATGCTTTAGGGGGACACCTTGGTCAATGATGGAAAGCAAAGCTCCATCAAAAGTGATGCTACAGGGACTTAGTGTCTCTGGCATGGTGATGCTGCCAGTTTAAGGGGGGATAGGGCAGGGCCAGGACACAGACTGCATGTGTATCTCTAGCTTTAACTTCAGCAATAGGTAATGAATGCTACAGACACTTTCATCTT
>JAVJGJ010000030.1:33002237-33059812 GCA_035590215.1 Microhierax caerulescens | reverse complement strand
TAGTCATGCTGTTTACATAAAGCCAGGGACAGCAGATTATAGCATTACAATAATCTTTTAAAAATGTAGCTATTAAAGACTCAGAAGGAGTTCACCAGAAGTAAGAGAAGAGATATTCTTGTGGGTTACCTGATTTGATAAAGACATCACTTTTTGTCATCTCAGTCCAGCTCCCGGCAGCCAAATATCCCTGTCACAGAAAACACAACTAACAGATGCAGTAACCTTCCTCCTGGCAAGTCCAAGAGCTAAAGGACTGAATTTCCCTCTCCCAGCGAGTGATCTCTCAGTGCCAGTAGTCCTCTGGGATATTAACAACTCAGCCTGGAGCGACTGTGAACTTCAGGTTAGTCCTAAACTTGCAAATGGAGCAAATCTCACTATTCTCACAGGAAACCAAATTGAAAATGTTCTCAATTTATGACAAAGAAAAGATAAAAATGGCCTGCAATAGGAGGTATATTCACAAAAAGATGTGAATAAACCATAAATGGATTCAACAGAGGTATATCCTAGGTAAAGTGATCAAATTGCTTCTGCTGCATTGAGGGCCACTGAGATGGTACCAAGAAGCATCATCTCTCTCAATGCAAACTTAGACAAACCATAAATATCAATCATGCAAAAGTGTCTTTTTTTCACCACATTTCTCAGCAAATCGTGTCTTGTTTGAAATGTCTGGGCTTGGTATGCCAAAGGCGGGAATTCTCAGAAGATGTGGTTCTCTCCAAACCACAGAGCAAATCGTGCCCTGTGATTTTGGTTTCCTTGCATTACTGGCTTAAAGCTCTGAAACCATTTAATACATATACATACGTATATGCACAGACAAGCATGCACACACAACTAAGCAGATAGGGATTTTGGATTCAGATACAAAATCCACACACGCAGTGTACATCACAGACAGCACTAAACATCTCACAGTCCTAAACATCTCACCTGTGATGAATTTCACAGCAGAAAGCACAGCACAATGGTCATTAAGAAGCATTTGTTGTGGTGACTGACATAATTTTGTTCTGCCTTGGGCTTTCCGTTTTAACAAACTGAACCACTCGCTGATGTACCAGGCAGTGTCATGCACAGCTTTAGACACTGGCTTTAAATGAAGCCAGGGGAAGGTGTGCATCCAAATGCCTTGGACACTATCTGAGGGGAGGTATTAACTCACTGCATTCTCTGACACCAGGAATCCACCAGCTACAACAGACACAGACATGGAAAACCAATGCAACGAGAACCCTCGGGGGTAAATACCCACTCAAAGCATTCCCTGGGGAACAAAGTGGTTATGAAGTCCTGCTAAACAATGAGGAACCCTGAAGTCCTATTATGTGACTGATGCAGACAAACAGTATGGACATTTTCACTAATCAAAGCTTTGTTGTTGCTCCTTCAAGCTAAAATTGGTTGAAAACAAGGAGTTACTGCACCAAACTTTATCCACTTCTACCTGAGCCCTTCAATGACAGCGTTAGCCTGGAATTTTAGTAACCTGCACCATAGTATCCAAAGCAATTAATGCAATTGTTATTTCCACTGCTGAGCAGAACCTCTATTATCCTTTTTCCAGGATGGAATTAATTATTAAACATACTTGTGCATTTGTGTGCAGCTTTATACTAATGCAAAACTACAGCACAAGGACAGAAATCAGGACTAATTTGCCTTGGAGCAGGGTATGTGAATTCAAAAGAATAATCTAGAAATAAGTGACATTAGATGGCAGAGCTCCTCTCTGTGCAAGCCTGATCAAGAGCGATGACAAGCAAAACTAGTCTTCTGTGACACCAAGACATTACACTTCCCAGCTTTGCCTTGCAAGAAAGAAACCAAACTTCTCTGAACATTTTACTGGGTTTAAACATGTAACAAACTCACTTAACAGATGGAATCAGAGATGAGCCTAACATCCTTATATCCTGCACGCTTTATATCAGCCCAAAGATACGCTCTTCTCAGGCATGAGAGGAGATGGGGGTGGTGTATGGCATAAGGCACCTGTAAATTTTCCAGCCTTCCAGCTGACTCTTGCAAGAGGTCTCCCTTTCTCTCTAGAGACCTTTAAGTGCAGCAGGGGAAAAGAAAAGCTATATAATCATCACATTTACAAACTGTGCGGCACAGACCGTGGCACCTTTAAGAGACTGCCGGTTTCTCAGAACCAAATAGCTGATTTATTTTGCTGGCAAACCTCCAGACATTAGCACAACTGACCTTCCAGGGTCAGGGATACCCCACACCTCACCGCTCTGCATGTATTGCCATGAGCTCTTCCACCAGAGGCTCCTGTCCATATCCATACGTTGCTGCCGAATTCTGGGAGGGTTCCCACTGTGGTCGAGGGAGTTCTGAGTAACAAGGATAAATAAAGGACTGCCCAAAGCTTTCAGGATTTGGTTTACTTAGTGCCATAATACTTGACATTGTGCCAGGCAAGGAGAACTTGAGCTCTGATCCAAGTGGATAAACACCGCACTGCAGACACAGGAGTCTTGGAGACCTCTGCATGCATTTAGGTAAAGCAGTGCAGGTGGGTTTACTTTTTAAATAAAAAAAACCAAAAATACTTCGTAATACCTGGAAGTCAGCAGAGAACAGTGTGGTGGAATTAGCTTCTCCCATACTGGGTTAAGAAGAAAGCCCCAGTGGTACCAGGTGTCGCTGATGATGGGAAAGAACCAGGCTAGACAAAGGTCACCAGGCAGGAGGTTCCCCTACACTGAGCACTTAAAATGCAGAGCAAAACCAACGTGCAGTATGAGAAAAGAGAAATTTTTCAATGTATGCAAAGGGGCGTGTTTGATTTGAGTAGGAATTTCTCCTTAACAATTAATTCTTAACATTCAATTAATATCTGTATGCCCCCCACACCTACTGCAGCCCCATTGAGAGGACTCTCTAGTGATCTGGGATCAAACACTGAAATTGCAGAACATGCTGAAATTTTTAATTGTTACAATTATCACTTGATGATGTTGCCACCTTTATTCTATGAAGTAAGAGTCAAAAAGATAGAACTCTGGGGAAACCAGTGTGTTTTTTCAAGAGGCACTTGGTCTCACTTGCACTTCAATTGAAATGAACAGTAAAGCTTTTACTGAATTAGGAAATCCTGAGCACTTCTGAAAGCTGTACAAGTGGATGAAAAGTGCCTTACAATGCTATTAGCTCACAACTGCTCTACAAGTTACAAGCAATGAAAATAAAGAAAGTAAAGTAAAAGCAAAGAAAGGGGTAGAAATGTTTGAAAGCCCTTCTAAACCATCACACTCTGACTGACTGCAGTCCCTTTCATCTGCACACAATCTACTGAAGGCCACTTCAGCATGGTCTACGTTTTAATTAAATTTAATGTTTATTTACACATGCTTAGTATATTGTAGTTCAGGAGAGCGAAAACTGTTCTGCAGCCACCCGAATCACCTTACTGAAGTTTATGGAACCTAAATAGCTGGCACTTTCACAGACTGCAGACGTAAAATAAGGCCAGAACTGGAAGAGTTATCTGGTCTTGTGACGTGGGCTTGTGGCCCCTTGAATTAGACTGTTGTTTTGGAGCTTTCTTGCACATGAAAAACCTCCTGGGCTCAATGGGGTTAGCACACGAACATGGCATTCTCTGGCTCGTAAGCTCGGACACAACTTACATTTCACGCAGAACCACATTACTAGAAATCAGCAGCAGACACTGGTCCAGGGCACTCCCACGATGGTGAGCACAAGCCAGCATGGCCAAACTCGCCCCGGAGGGCTGCACGAAATCCAATGCCACAGTGTTTGCCAGTGGCACCTTGATAAACTGCAGGATCCTACAGATTATGTGCTGTTACAAGCAACTCAGACATGCTGAACATTTTACCTAACTCAAATACTGAGAAGAATTACATAACTCAAGAGATTTGCTTTGGCACAGGGCGAGGACACTGTGGCACCGTTTGTGTGTACTCAGCAATTTTAGAATCCAAGGATTTCTCTGCGTTGCATGCTTGGAGATCTAATAAGAGCACTCTGCACAGTTTCTGGCTGGTTAGAAAGCAGACAAATGAGAAAAATGAAGACTTTTGTTTTTACTAGGCTGTCAGTTAACATTTAGCAGTATGGCTCAAGTTGCCCTTTAAAGGGTGCTGTGCTCCATCCTGGCTATTATGTGAAAAATGACACAAGGTGCTGTTATTTAAGCAGTAAGTCAACCCCTAATGACCTTTTATACACAAACATTTGTATTCTTCAAAAGGTGAACGTGGAAGGACAGGAATGAAGGAAATCTCCCTTCAGACAACTAAACTAGACTTCCAGCAGCTAGTGTATACACAGCACTATTAAAGCTCCACACTACTTGATTAGCAGCCCAGAAACATTTATCCACTTAAAGATTCTGCTTTCATTACTTCGGTTTTAGGGAACCATGATTCAAAGCACCGTTCTTTGCAAACACTGATGGCTAAGACTGGCTTTAAAGCATACACTGGTCGGACCATAAGGATATCCATAGTTACACCCAGCCTGATAGAGGCACAAAGTTTGATCCTAAAGGGAGTGGAAACAGCGCTTTACTTCACTGCTGAATGACTCCTTCCACTCAGCTGACAGGAGAAATACATGGCATTACTGCAGAAAGAGAAGTGAAAATATGGCATTCTTGGCTGTTCGGAAAAGAGAAAAGAAGGATGGATTTAAGGAAGTTATTTCAAAAGCAGTGAGATTCTGTTCAAAAGCAATTATGAAGACTGTTTTCTCATCCTCATCTTCACCCTAAAATAATAAGGTCCTTAAGTAAAACCAGACATTGGACCAAGGGTGTTATAGTCTCTTCTCCATGTACTACTGGAGCAGAGGCAGCTAGTGGGACAGAGAGGGAAGATCTGTAAAGAAGCATGCATTAAGTTGTATGGCACAGTTTGTGCAAACCCCTGCACATAGGCACTTTTTTTGTTGAAAAAGGTCAGGGATAAAAGAAGAGAAAGCTAATTCTTGAAAAGTAATCTTCCAAATAAACAGAGCAGCCTATGAAGACAGAATCAGCACACTGGAGGAACCAGCAGAGACAGCTTGAGAATGATCCTTTCTTTTAACAGTGTACGACCCCTGCACCTTGATTCTCACTCTACTAATCATTAACTCTCTGTCTTTGACAGGGTCATAAAAACTGCAAATACCACCAGACATAAAAGATTAAATAAAAATGGTACCTAGGAGAAAATGGAAGATGAGACCCACAACAAAATGGTAGTTTCATCAAGAGTATCTGCCCAGCTCCATTTGGTTATAGTCAGCTTGGAAGCAACACTCTTCAGGACGTGTGAACCTGGTTTCCACATGTGCATGATTAGTTCTTACACAAAGAAAACTTTACATCTGTGGACACACATTTAGCTTAACAAGTCAAAAAGACATCTAGATACAAAACATTCAAATTAAATGTATGAAGGGAGTTTACAGGCACAAGTGGAAAAATGAAGAGACACAAAGCCTTAGCCCCACTTGCAAACTCAACTATCGTTTCACATACAATCAGTTCATGTTAAAATAGCTCAGGTACTTGTACGCTAAGCTGGACTATACCTACATCCCAAAACACGCTTCTGAAGGACTGATACAGAAGCTGCAGTTGCAGAAAAATATATTAAAATAGCCTTCTATAGTCCCACAGTACTTTGACAATCTAGTTGTACAAAGAGTTACTAACCCAATCTATTAGGAATATGTATTTTAAACGCTAGGTAAGACAGCTAGCGTTTCTGTCTTGCTTCCCTATTGCGTATTTATATACTTTCAGAAACCTGGTGAGTGATACAAAGGATAAGCATAAGTCATAAATAGGAAAAAAAACCAAACAAACCAGTAAAAACAGGTCCAAAAGGTTGAGTGATAATTACAAATATAAACAACAAAGATTTAGTTGAAGAGGAGAAGGAAAAAAAATCTGCAACCCAGATCACACATCTTTTGTGCCAACTGCCTGATATTTAAATTTAATCAGCAATGACTGCTGAAAGCCCTGAGTAGTCCAAGTACCAAGTCCGCCATACAGATATCTGGCACCCTTATTTCACAGCAAAGATGATTTATAACTTTGCTTTGTAATACTGCACCCTTGGAGCACTGGGTATTATGAAACCCTTCATAATGAGCTTATTTTGGGGTGAAATTCTCGTAATGCTAGTTGGCAAAAGTATAAACTGAAAATCTTTAAAGGTATTCAACTTTTAAAAGATTTACTACGAACATAATAGCAAATATGGTTGGTATCAGGAGCCAAAGACATTTTTTTCAGCCTAGAAAGCGTAAGTCGTCTGTTGTTTCTTACATCTGGAACAGTAGTAATCTATTCCTTAAGCCTGAGCAATCAAATTACTCTAATTTTCTGTTGTCTTGGCTTGAATAAATATTTTCAAGACAAGTTATGTTAAAAATATGCACACACTGCCTGTACAGTTAAATGTGCTTAACATCTGTGCTGCAGTTTAGCGTGGCAAGCTGGAAAGGTATCTCAGTGGAAAGGGAATTTGAAAAAAAATCACTGAGTTTCCATTTGAATTAATAACCTACTAAAGAATAACTACTGCAAAAAAAAAAAAAATTAAAAAGGAGGGGGGAATTAAAAATATAGAAACTGGGGGGAAATTAGGAAAAAAATTAGCAAGAATAAAAGGGAGGCCAAAGCTCCTGTGGCAGCTTGCACAGGAACAAATCTCAAAGGGACGGCAGGCTGCGAGAACACAACCTGCTGTCATTTCATGGGATTCAGAGCTGCCCTGCCCAGGCTGAGTGGGCAACTGGGGGGAGAAGAAAGTGAGAAAAATATTAGAGTTTTTCTGCCTCTCAAATCACCTCACAGCCCTTGCAAGTCTCACCATGGGAGGCAGTGATTTAGATTTCAGTTATTCACTAATTTGTTACAAAAAGAGAAGAATGGACTCTCTCATTTCACTACCAAGTATTGAAAACTTACGAAACATGGAGTGAAAAAAACAGGGACAATTATAAGTATTTCTGGCAAAAAGTACCAGGGAAACGTTCCCACTTTTACATGCAGATTCAATAAAACAATTTAATAGTGATGAAGGGAAAGCACAGTGTGTATTTTTGACAACCTACATTAATGAAATCAAATGCATTCTGCAAGACTTCTGTCTGAGGAACAAGCCTGTGTACCTACAAGCTCAGTGGATGCAGGTAAAACTGTGTAAAATTTTGGATCTAAGTCCCATGTTATTAATTCTTTTTGTCATTTTTTCCCTATGTATCAGTGACAGGCTGACAAGCATTTCTTAAACTTTAACAGTACTTCTAGTTTTAAACAGGTCATCTAAATTAAGTTATTTTCTTTTACAAGGCACCACTTCCATTCCAGCCCAACATAAGGAAGAAAATTAAGGCACTTAACTCCTTTTCACTAAAGCAGTTTTTCCTTTCCCTTGCCTTTGTCCCCCCCAAGTACTGCAATATTAGGGCATGAAGAGTAGATCTGGTATGTCTTTTTCAAAAAATTGTCTTTTGTAATTCTTCATTTTAAGAAACAAACACTTGGCATTGTTTTCCCTTAACAGGCAATGTTTGGTGTAGTGGGAAGCTCTGGGCATAAATGAAGATGTGTACATCTGCAGACATTTATTCCAGCTGTTCAGTTAAAAAAAAAAAAAAAAGGTGTTGTTCTTCCTTCCCCCTAAAATATCCAAACTGATTTTAAATTACAATATTTTGAAAGCTAATGCCCTCTTCTACTCTTTTGAGTCAGAAGTTTGCACTCCTACTGGACTGTCAAGCACCTTCCTACAAACACAAACACAGTGGTTTTGCTTTCAGGGAAAAAAACTGCCTTCTGTACAAGCACAACATTTAAGCAAAATACCAGGAAACCCAGAATAACACTGCAGCAGTGATATTTCTCATTCATCTATTTGCTCCTGCACAGATGCAGGCTCCCAGTGTCTCAAAGCCCAGTTGAGCCCAGCCGCTCTGCAGCGGGGCAGAGGGAGGGGAAGGGATGTGGAAACCCAAGAGCTGCATGGCTTTCTATCTCCTTTGAAGAGAGAATTATGGCTGTTGAGATAGAGTGTAATTGATGTTGAAAATGCATGCGTACTAATAAATTAATATCACAGCAAACTCGAATTACAGGATTTATGGGAATGCAATATAGTCCGTTCAGTAAACAGATCTGAAGTACAGACGATTTGGGAGGATAAGAAATACAGAAGCTTGGTTTGCTTCCAACTGAGGAGATTAATGTCAATATTTAAGAAAGCACCAATTTGCTTGCATAGGAAAGGGGGGGAAAAATCAGCCATCTGAAACAAAATATTGGATTGCCTCGGTGCTAAAGGATTATCCAAATATAGTAAAATTTCACCCTGCTGCTCTTTATGTGTTTGAGTCCCTCAGAGAGCATGTCACTCCCCTTCCAGCACCACTCTTCGGGAAAAGCGTGTGAGATTGGGAGTGCTGGAGAAGCTGGTTCTTATTTTTTGCACAAAGGACAATCCTGCATCAAAGCTGCTCAGCTCTGCAGCACAGTGTCCCCACTCCCGCACGCCCATAGCTCATAACTTGTCTTGACGGCTGTGAGGCAGGGTTTGATAACCATTTAAAATGCTTCATGCTGCAGAGAAATGCCGTTTTTCCCATAAGGTCATTTGGAGTAAGTTCTTCTAGAGGTGTGAGGTTTCTTATAGAAAAATAGCAGCCCTAGCCTAATCGTATGCAATCCCTGAAGCACAGATGAAGAAGAAGGTCTTCCACTGTGAAGGTGAGAAGATCTCTCCTTTCCCCCCTCCAGCAGAGACACCCACCATAAAGCACTGCCTAGGGCCCCTTAAAGAGTCTGCAAAGTCTCTTATTATGCTCTCTCCCCCCAAAAGCAGACTCTGGGCCACTCAGATCAACATAATAAATTTTACTATGGAAGGAGCAACTCTGAATAGTTTAAATGTATCCATCCTTGTAATTCCTTAGAAATACTCAGAAAGGTCAAAGGTTGAAAGCCAGTTCTTTGAAAAAGAGTCCCATATTGCTGAACTTTTAAAGGAATCTTAACAGGAATGTTAATTACTCTGAGTGGCGCATGACACACTTAATGCGCTGACAAAAAAACCTCAAATCCATTTTTGCTGAAGCATTTCAAGACCGAGCTCATCAGAGTGCTTAAGCACATGAGTAACTTTAATAAGGCTTAAGTATGTGCCTAAATACTCTACTGTGAGGGGGGCTCATGGTCCATACCATAAAGTGACTAGAACCAGAAAACCAGTCCAAAACACCAAGGATACCTACCAGGTGATTCTGAGTCCCTTAGCTCTAAAGGAAGAGTTGTGAATTATTGTCCATCTGTACCTGTTTTATGAACATCTCTCAGTAAATTTGTTATTAAAATGTACTACATTAATTGAAAATGTTAATATACAGTCCCTTTCCCTATGTCACGAAAATATATACTCATCCGTCAGAACAACTGTTGGTGAGAAGAGGCAACATTCTGCATCAGCCTTTACAAACACATGGTAATCTGACCTCACCAAATGATTACTTACAAAGGATGGCAAAAGACATGATTTATTTTGAGTATTAAACTCTAATATACTGCAATAGTGCACTAATATTTTCTGGTTTTACCCCCACATTAAATTTTTATTAAGCCCATGTGTGAACGCCTAAGCATTGTTTCTGAGTATTCATGGACCTTCTCAATGTGTGACACAAATGGTTAATGCATTTCTTCCAAATTTTTTCATATTTATAAAATTGGGTTATTTCTAGGCTTTTGTTATGAAAAAAAAAAGTATTATAGAAGAACTTAAGACAGTTTGTCAAAAAAAATCCAATTTAAATTCCTTTTCCATTAACAATGCAAATATCGACCACTTTTTCCTTTTTGGACAAAGAAACCATGTATAACTAAGGAAGGTTTTCACCATGTAACTAATATACCATCACCTTGAAAAGGCTCAACGTTTCCTCAAGGTGTATCAGTAAAAGCAGACAAAACATCCCTTAGTTATTTTTCCGGAAGATGGACGGAAATTTGCATTGCAGTAATCCCACATGCAGCGCGGTCGTGCTTACCCTCCTTTTCAAGTGAAGCCAACACGGGAACTTAGAAGACCTTTTGCCCAGATAGTCCTTGCCATCTGCTTCCCTCTTCTCGCTTTGAACATAGGGATTATCCAGTGAATTAATGAAATGATGGCACAAGCAGAAACAGTGTCCTCAGTTGAAAAATAATTTGCAAGAACTGAAGGGAAACAGACGTATAAGATGAAATGGGCTATTACAGACGATTTCACAGGGAAAGCCTCGGTATGTGCCACACTCGACTGGACACTGGGAATCACACTGCCCGCTTTATTTCAGACCATTTTGTAAATGCTGCTGGTGGGATGTTGGTTCCCTGTGAATGTGGAAAACTGGGATTTCCTCCTAGATGCCACAGCAGTAGCCCCATCCAGGAGCACAGAGCAAGGCAGCACAGATGCAGAAACTTTTTTTTGACTAGAAAGAACCCCCAATGAAATCACAGCTGTTAAAATAGGAAAATGTGGGAGAAGGTTGATGCTGGGCCTCTTACAATATTGCTTTGGCTCATCCTTGGTAGGTGGAAATTGCCCACCCCTGGGACACTGCGTATCACTTGTTATGGACGCTGGGTCTGTATCCATGTGGACAAAAGAAATATTTAGATTCTGGCTTCCATGAGCTGATGATCAGACAGGATTATAACAAAATTTGTCAGGCATTAATATCTCTTCGCTTTGGCCTCACTTCCCAACCGCCCTCAGCTCCTCCACATTATCACCACCCAGCAAATTCCCCACAGGTCCTCTGCGATACCTGCTCCCCTTCAGATATCAATATTACATCCCACAACACTCCCTCTCCCTCCCTTCAGGCTTCTGACACTTAAACACCCACTCGGGGCTGGGAGTGTATCACTTTATTTCTTATAAGATCTCATATATCCTAAAGCTTTAATTCTCAGACAAAAAGAAGCAAGTAAAAGACATTTTACAGGTTTTCTCTAGGTAGGTTTCTAAAGAACTTGCCTGTCTATACTAAGGAAGTGACTTGGCTGAACAGTAAATACCACTATATATACCACAAATTAAAAGGTAACTAAAGAGGAGACATGCACTGATTACATATCTCCATTTATTTCACTATTCCTGCACATTTCTGTTACTTCTCCCTTTCGTATCACTTCATCATGATGTTCAAATTCACAGGCTCATCAATTTTTTATGTTTCCAACAGTTATATTTCTGCCACCCCAGCAAACAGTCAGTGAAGTACTTTGAATTCCACCTCTTTCAAATTTATAATTAGAAATATTTTAATTGCTCTCTCTCATGGAAAGATAGATAAGTTATCTTTCTTAAAAATAAACAAATCCAAATGGAAAAAATTAATTCATAATTAAATCATTCTCTCCAGAAAACCTACAAGCAAGATTTATGATTCACAGAAGAGATAAGAGGATTAGAAATATAATTTTAAAATTGTCTTAAGGGTGAAAGTTTACACCCACATCAGTTAAATGATACCCATATCAGTTACAGAGAATGAGCTTAACTCAGTCCCAATTAAAAAAAAAAATCAGCAAACTAAAACTTAAAAATAAAATGAATAAGCAGCATCTTTCAAATCTGTAGTATGTTCCAAAGTGCAGAAGGGCTTAAGAAGGGAGAAATATTTAAAAAAATTCGGAAGGTTTTAAAGTGTAGTTTAAATATTGTACAAATAATTTCAGGTAGAATTTTTCAAAGCTTTCCACACTTTGGTTATATTAAAACACTGTATTAAAATAAAATATTCCAGGGTGAAAAGATTAAGGCAATCGGAAACACCTATGAATTAAAGAAACACGGGGTATAAGCGGGAATCCACATGACAGCCACTCACAACCTGGGGATGCGTGAGTCGGTTTTAATAAAGAGCTGATTTTGGCTGTCATCAAAAACTTGAAACATGCTCAAGCCATACCCAGCATAGAAGAAATGTGGTTAAGCGCTCTTTTCTTTCCCATATCTATCACCACAACTTGATTTCAGGCACTAATCTTTGCGATGGAAACTCAAATCTCAGAAAATTTCAAAGGTGCCCGTTCTCATGGTATTTCAGCCTTGCTGGAAATACAAATGACTGTCCTCCTGCAGACGAAAGAGAGCCTAATCCTGAAAGATTCACAGGGCAAATTCCAGCCCAAAAGCATTTGATATGCTTGGATAGGCTTCCCGTAAGCAGTCGAACTTTGTGTGCTGGCATGAACTCACTCTCTGAATCTTTTGAAGTTTCCCCTACCAGATTATTGATGTACATCAGCGTTACGGCGGATGAAGGCCAGCCAGCTGCTCGCAGGGGTGTCATTATCTCTGGAACAGCTGACATATTTTTCTAGTATAAAGTGAATGAGCATCTCCAGAACTGAAAGTGCATTAATAGCCCAATACGCCAACTTCAACAGAAGCAGAAGAAGCCCAGCACAGGGCCGTGTCTCGCATTACTGTACCAGCTCTCCCCTGTCACACTGCCCAGCACAAGGCCTGGGATGACTCTGCTTGCTCCTGGCACTGGTACCTAATTAAATTAAAATGGAAATCCTGCTTCAGAGGACACAGGGCTGAGCACTGAATCCATTCTGGCATGAGGCAACAAAAAACAAAGGCTCCTCAGCCCTTGACCATTGACTACAACGAATGATTTATGCAAGATACAAAATGAGTTGCAACTACTCACCTTGGCACCTTTGATTGTCCCTCCCTCCCTTCCTCAAATTCACTAAAGCACAAGAGACCTGTGAGTCAAAAGGCAACTTATCCATAAAAACACATGAGGAATCTTATCCCTGCTGCCAAAAAGCAGCACCAAAAAAAATTCAAATAATTGTAAGAATGCAAACACATGGACACACACTACTGTTGTACATATCGACTTGCTCAGAGATGTCACATTTTTCTTGTTGTGAATTCCACTGTGTGATACATTTATCAATAGCACCAGCAGCCCTTTCACTAGTGGACAGGTATTTAAAGGAGCGTGATGTGGTGTTAAGTATTTACCAATTACCATGCTGCAGTATTGTCGGCACATACAAGCCAGTTGGTCCTTCTCTGCCTCCAGCTAGGCTGTCGCCAATGCCCTTCTCTCTTTGTCTGATCTCTTTTGGAAAGTTTTTAGCATACCTTGGTGAATACTGTGATTTCAGTAAAGCTGGTATATGAATTACATTTTATTAAATGTCATGGTAAAGTGCTCAGGCACTGATGCACAGCCTATTAGTAGCTTTAAGATTTCAGTGTTTTGGTGGGAATGCTTCAAAACTAAAGTATGTTTTCTTTGGCTGGAGCACGACCATTAGATGCAGTTTCTCCTGACATTTTAAGAATTGTTTTATGACTGTTTCCATGGAGGTCAAAAAGGAAATTACTGTTCCAGGAATGCTTAGATAGCATCCACGGCAACACAAAAGCTTAAGTTATATAGCTGCATTCTGGCCAGTCTGATGGTGTGATGATTAACAAGTTGTGCTGCCATAGAGGGCCCTGAGCTGGGAATGCCACTGGGAATACTGCTTCCTAAGCTGAAGGGTGAGTTCCAGCGACTGATCCAGCATCTTCCAGGTCATACGTTTTCCTGCACACCCAATTATCAAATTGTCTTCCTATACATCTCATCAGTCACAATTATTATTTGTATTGTTTCCTTACCAACTACCAGACATTAGAGAGATCAAATGATGAAGCTCCCTCCCTCCCCTCGCCTTTTTTTTAAAAGAAAGTGACTCTGCTTAAAACTTCCATAAGAATGGTGACTGTAAATTTATTAGGTTCACTTGCTATGAGGAAACTGTTAAAGGCATCAGGAAGCAGCCAGATAACCAAGGCCATAAAATACTTTAGAAATTAATGAATGAAAGATGGGCTGAAGCCACAAAAGTGTGGGTCTGGTTTTGTTTTTTGAACTTGTACAGAGTTCACAGATGCTCACAGGCAGGGCTTTTATTCCAGAAAGTAAAGAATCAGTGCTCAAGTTTAAAGCGGAATCAAACTTATTCCAAAGCTCAGAGTTATCCCAAATCCTTGGGTTTTGTTCTGATACCTTGCTAAAATGATTCAGAAATCCTATGAGCTGGAACCTGATACAGCTGACTTTCATCAAGCATTTTCCTGAGACAATGCTCGAGAAAATATCACTACTGATCCTACCACCAGTTATTGCATGATTGAGAGACCATGTTGAGAAAGAATAAAATTCATCCCTGCTTAAAAGAATTCATCATCTGAACAGGTAAAACATAGGAAGGGGAAAGGCAAAATGATGGAGGTAACTATTGCCCCAAGTCAGGGAGCGCTGCCTGCTATACTGCATTAGCCCTTCTGACCTGTGCTCCAAGAGTGCAGAAAAAGGCTGATCACTTGTCTTCCTCAAATCCAGAAGAGAACTTGAAGTTTTACCCAAGTTCTGCTGAAATCAGGGAATTTGCTACTGATTTGAATAGATTTCATTGAAACAGAAATTCATACTATGCGTGCTGGTGCCTCTACCAACATCTTTTGTTCTGGTATGGAAAAATAAAGACTGTATGTCTTTCCCTGTTTTATCACTCAAAAAAAGAAATACCCTGGAGAAAATGATGTTGGCTATAAGACCTCAGAGTCACACAGCCACACAACCTTTACACAGCATGTTCAATTAATCAGACCCTGCATACATTACCATATACTGAAGGTACATTCTCTCCTTAAAAATTAAAATTACCTTTTTAGAATAGAAATCTTTCTTCTTTCTCCCTTCCTTTCTTTTCCACACAAACCCTTTAGACATCTGCATTAGCACAATGAGACCCTTAACAGCTGCTGAGACTTGCTATGCATTTTTTCTTGTACAGTTCTTCTGTCTCTAAAATATACTTGCTAACTGGAATAGTATCCACTCCAGAGTCTTTTAGTTTCTTTACAGAATTGACTGTGGTATCAATAGATAGGGTCATGGACCACCCACCAGACAAAATGGCAACTAAGGCAGTTGCTTACACAGAAAAAATAATGTTAGAAAACTATCTGACGTATTTTTAGCCTCTTTTAATGCACTCTAGCAGCTGGAAACAAGGTGGGAAGCCAGAACCTTGGGCCAAGATCCAAAAGCCATTGAAGGCATAGGAGGTTTTCCATGGACTTTGACTGGCTTTGAATCAGGATCACTCTGGCCAGGCTGCCTCCAACACAGCTCAGAGCTACTCAATTAAACTGTTTTCTGGGATTACATTCATGGTTTCCTTCACATTTCATACATGAGCTCTAAAGAATTACACGCAACAAGCATTCTAGGAAATCAAGATTTATGGGAAAAAAACCCTCTGCATACAAAATAAAAAACCTTGCCCTTGAGAAATGTGTGTAGCAGAGAACAGAGATAAGAATTATTTTCTCACTTTTTAGTGCTTTGAGCTATGACTGTATTTATAGCATCTATTTTAACTGAGATTGTTACAGAGAGGGAAAAGGACAGCTTAGCTACAACTTTAGATAACAGGTTAGGTTCTGAAAGTACTATCTGCACCTTCCTGGAATAAAAGTAAATACTAGAGTCCAGTTTGACTTTCTATACTCTTTAAGCATAATAACAGAGATAAAGGACTCTTCATTTTAAATATACTGATCTTTGAGTTACAAATCTAGGAAAGAAGTATAAAGGTAAAAATAATTCAATAATAATTGAATATTGAATTCAATAAAAATAAATGAAAAATCTCATGTTTAAGCTTGTGGATTGGGCTGCAATTTTAGAATACCATATTGCTCTGCCTATCTCCCAGTTACAACAATACAAGGAACATCCCTCAAAGCAGACTATGGCCTTTCTGTAATAATTTAGATTTGTTTGTTTAATGACCATATTGATATACGGCATTCTTATGAATTCCACTGTTGTAACATCTTGTTATCATTCTGAGTGCTTCCCAGACTTGCAGTAACTGCACGGCCAAAGGAGAGTCCCATTAACTGAGGCAATGTGCAAAACTTCTGGAAAAAGTGGTATCATCGTTATTTTAAGTCAAGAATCACTAGAATTAGTGAGGCCATTTATTCCCACTCTAAAAGAGATTTCCAGGCTGTGTACAACAGTGGTACAATAATTTACATTTAGGAAAAAATTCTCCTTAACTAAGGAGGATGCTTATATTTCCATCTGAAAAAGTTTGCTGTGAGACCAAAATCAAGTGGTCAAATGTTTTAGCAAAAGTTGTGACAAGAAACCACATTATTTAGATAATTCCGTAATGTGGCAGAAGCTATTCTAACACTTGAACAATTAGGTTTTTGGCAGCACAGACTCTGGAAATAACTGCATAACTGTCCATTCTCCTGACAACTTTCTTCCTGGGTTTTTTTCTTAAATCCCATGAATGAAGGATTACCAGGATTTATGTAGCTATTTAATACCTTCAGGAAAGAAAAAGCACATGGTACAGGAAGAGAAACAACGGGAATAGAATGGATCTATCATAATTTAAGTTAAACTCACAAATAAATTTATCCTGACATTGACCGATAAATATCTAGACTATTTGAACTTGTTTCCTGGATTGTAAAAACTTATCCTGCAGCCGCTTCCTCAACTGCTCCGGCTTGCTGGATTTTAGGGAGCACGGCTACACAGCTGAAGGAGTCAAGTCAATGAGAACCACAAGTCATAGCAATTGATAACAATTCATCCCTTTCACATTGAGCGTTGGTTTGGTTTTTGAGAAGTCTATAGGAAACATCCCTTGTCTTGTAAGCAGTTCATACTACCTGTCCAAAGATCTGGCCTGGGTATTTTTTAAAACATTTTTGTAAAATATTTTTCTATAATTTTAAAAATGAATGCTTAATCTTCAAATATGTTGCTGAGCCACCCAAAACTGAAAAAAAAAAAAGATGTTTCACACTGAGACTTTGGGGTTGGATCCATATAGCATTATTTCCCCATGAAGACCTGAATATTCCTTTATCATCTGATTTAAATTCCCCATTTATTGAGACTAACGGGTCCCCGAGGTGTACTGTAACAGCCATCCAAACAAGGTGGCCACTTTCCCATTCTCCTCCCTGCTCACCATGAATATCTCAGAGCATTACAATCTACCTCTACCATCACTGCTCTTGCCTCCTGTACCTTATCAAAACGAGGATGGGGTTAAACAGCTTGAATTTTCATTGCATTTTCTGCCAGCAAGAATTAGAAACCCTCTGTGACTGGGAGAGCAGGAGACTCAAGGAAACAGTAGGGTCAGTGTGACCGGCAGCAGGCTCAGCGCCTTCACTGCCCCACTGATAACAAGGCTTTTTTTGTCAGCATCTCAGCAAAGGAAAGCTTTAAGGAAGGATTTCTGAAGCAGTATAATGAAACAGCTTTGCAGATACTGATGGGGAGCTCCTTCCATGCATGAGGGGAGAGGTACAAGAATACACAAAGTTATTTGTTTGAAAATTTAATGAATAGATGATGAAGGCTGAGCCAGCAAAAGGCAGGCACTCCCCTCCTCAGCCCGAGCAAATACGATAGAGAACAGAGCAGACTGGGATGGACTTTGAAAATGAAGGGAAGCAGCTTGCATTTGATACAGTGGAGGAAGAAGAGGTAGTTGAAAGCACACAGAGAAAAATGGAATTAGGCAAAGGAATAGGCAAAAGAATTTATCTGTACTATACAGCAGCATACAGGTCCTGTTTAACCTCTTGTGGGCTAGCTCTTAGTTGGCTCTATAATTATCCTATAAGCATAAGGGCTTTATAATGAAAAAGTCCTCTGCATTAATATAAATGGGTGGATAAAAGAGAGAAATCCTCCATGCCCTGATGGAGGAGAGACAGAACTGCGAGCTCAGCCCTTACAACTGCCATGCAGTCTACCTGGCAACGAGAACTTTTTAAATGCTCCAGATGTGAAAAGGTCTTTCCATTTGAGCCTACAGTCAGTGCTGTAAGGCATAAATCCCCAGGAAACCAGGCTTCCCTAGTTCATGTGCTCATACTTGATTCTGTTTCACATTGCTCATGCTGTACAATTCCTGGGGGAAAGGAATAGTTAAATCCAGCCAGAATATGCAAGGGAAGAGCGGTGTGCTCCGGAGATTCCCACCGGCTTCGTGACTCCAGCTGAAACCCAGCAAGAGTTCAGGGATGCTGCCTCTGAAGGAGGCGAGATAGCACTGATGTCCTTATCACTAATACCTGCTGCTGCGCCAGGCTGCTTCCCAGAGAGCCGAACACAGCAGGGGTTGGGCGGTTTCGGTTTCCACAGAGGTTGCCTCTTCTTCTAAACCATGTTAATTCTGAGGCCGTCAGTCAACCTGCTTTAGTGCAGATCAGGAGCAAGCCACAAACCTTCGCACAACAATTCTTGCGTTTATCTATTTATAGACTTTTTACATGTAATAGATGCTTACTGCTTGTCTGTCTAACAGTAAACAGAGGAATGATGGAAAAATGCCTCTTGAATGTCATCTTTGCACAGAAATTAAGATATACGTAATGATCAAACGCCTTGATCAAAGCAAACAAAACAACGGGATGCAGATTTGATGATGGATATTTGTTTCATTTCCCTAGAACAGATGTGCTGTTCTACAAAAAATGAGGGAGGAATGGAGCCTGTGTCATGCTTTCTTACTGTTGCTTTTAGAGGCGGCATGGTGTAGGTGCTGACTTTTGATTTCCCAAAGAGGCATGGAGAAAGGATTCGATCAGCCTTTGATCTGCAGGTCAGGAGGCTCTCTGGCCCCCACACATCACATGGGTTTAGATGCTCCACAGTTTGACTCCCAACATCTTTGATGATTCGGTTTTGCTGGCTAAAGAGCTCATCTGCTTTTGAATGGTGATTCTCAGGCTGAAGCCACTCTACCCTGAGATGACAATGTGTGTTTTTTAACCTAAAACCAACAAATAAACTATCATTGTCACAGGTATTGTGTAGATTCCCCCCTCTTCACTGTTGGAAAGCAAGAGGTTAAATCCCTTTCTGTTTTAACAAAACCATATTTTAACTACATCCAACACTATTATTTAACTTAAAAAGAGAAATAGGCATGCTGCACTCTAATAAATTTTTCCTTGGCTCTCTCCCTTCTCTTTGAATTGAGGGTGGGGGAAGAGGGAAAGAGAGACAAGAGGGAGAGATTAACTATTTGGGCTAGGCTGACTGCCCTTTAAATTGTCAAAAAACTTGGAAGATATATGAGCTTGCTGTACTGACAGCACCAGTAATGTAGGTCAGACCCTCAGGGTCTCCAAGGCTTTCAGATCAGCCTATCTGTAGATACTAGATACAGGATGTCAGCATTCATTTAACAGCTTATAAAAAGCCCCAAAACTACCCCAAAAACTGTCAGTCCTGGCCAGAAGAATGCCTTTTATTTCATTTAATCAACAATTGCTAAGTTAACCTGGCAACGTGCATGATGTTTAACCACCATGAGACTTCAATAGACCATTCTGAGTGTCTAACTTTCTCCTCTATGTTGGGAAATCACGTGAACGTTTTCATGTATTCTTGTCTCTTACTTCTGCAATACTATTCCATACTGCACTCTCTGAAAAGCTTATTTCACGTTACTGCTGCTGACCTAAGCAACACAGTTCCCACCACTTACTTCCATAGTTTATCCTCGAGGCTAAAAAGTTCTGCAATAAGGACTTTATTCCTGAAGCTTGCTCTGTATTTTCCATTTCTCAGTTTCACCCATCATTCCCTTGGACTATGTTGAAACAGCTCCTCTCTTTTCTTGGGTTTTCCCTTTACTATCCAATACCGCCCACTTCAAGGGAGTCAGTGTTTCCCTCGGAGCTATTTGCCTTTCTAAACTTGGAGGGGAGAATGTGGCATCTGAAATGACATTTTGTGGTAACTATTAGCAAAGGCTGAATCGTAGTAATTACAAATGTACTTTGAGATAATACATTCCTTCCCTCTCTCCGAGTCCTTGCTGTTCAGGCAAGCTGCATGTACTTGAGGCTGAGTGATAGGTGTTGGTTTTGGTTTTTTACTTTCTCCATTCAAACGAGTTTTTCAGGGCTTCCAGACAATTTTGTGACATTTCTTAAGTGATTTTAAGGAAAAGAGGAAAAGATGTTTTCTGCAGCCAGTTTCAGGATGTTTACATATAGTTTGTATGTATCACTTTTAGGTATTTCTAAAGGCATTAGAAACACTACAATGTAATAACCTCCTTTTTCCTTCCCTCCTCTGTAATTTAGTTTCAAATTTTTTGTGCCTTCCTCTATGACAGAGCCTTGTGCTTATCACCTACCTGTTAATACAACTCCCAAATCAAGGCCTGAAACCTTACCAAAAGGCTGCATTTTAATGCCCTGTTCTTTGCTATGTGTTTCAGGAGGGAAAAAAAAAACCCACAACCTAAAAGTGGTTGGAATTTGAAACTCTCCTGCCCAAGAGACTGAAGTTCAAACAGCCAGAATAATTTTTTCCTGCAGAACTGCCCTCTCACCCCAGCAGAGAAGAGACTCCATCTCAATGTTTCATGGAGAAGCAAACACAAAAGGATATGCTGAACTCACGTTGTTATAACCTAGGAATTCAGAGAGTTAACGCTGACCCGCTGGGGCAATATAAGCCTTCATTCCTAGTTTCTCACATACTGCATCACAGTGGACAAGAATACAAAAAGATCATTCACCTACACATTTCTCAGCAGAGTCTAATCAAGTGGGACTGCAGAATGGCACATGGTTGCTGAGAGAATTTCAAGGGGGGAGGTAAGGGGAGGGCTGAATAACATTTAATAACTTTGAAACTTAATAGCTGCCTACAAAATAATGTCATCGGTGGGAACAATGGTAATTCAGAACCTGTTTACAGAATGACTGAATTCATTGTTTAAATCTACGTGAAACTTTATAAATATGTATTGGTGGTACTCAATAATGTAGAAATTTGAAAAGTTTCTGATCAGCTCAGTGGAGTGATATTTTTTAAATATTTACCTTATAACTGAATCCAGAGAAAGCCAGAAATTCACCTAGAAATATCTCTCTCACGCTTTAATTTTAATACTGCGTTTAGAAGTCCTAGCTGAGAAATGAGATTTGAGGTTTACAGAATAAGTGTGTTAATCTTGTGTATTCACTTTACAGCTTTCCTTTTACAGCTTGGACTTCACAGGCCAGCTGGAGCTCTCCTTTTGCAGAATCTGCTAGGGATATATGAAAAAAAATACGGAAACCTCTAGAGTTAACAGCCACCTCAGCTATCCTGCCTTTTTCAAAAATGTGCATTTTTGGCTAAGCCAAGTGTCAAGGAAAACAAATGTATACTTATGAGCTCTCTTTAAATGCAGGGTTTAACAGCAAAAGTAAACTACAGCCACTTAGTGTTATCTCTGCTGTGCCACATGGGGTGTTTGAAATAATTAGAATGTAACCTGAAAGATCTTGGAAGCAAAATTGTCTAAATCTAGTTCAACACAGTGAAATTACTGCATGAGATTGTTTTAAAAGTCTTTACATCATTGCCGATTTCAGTCTCATGCGTGACAGCATCTCCATGCTTAGGCTCCCAGGCCTGAAATCATTTCCCAAAAAATACTAAAGCCCTTGCAATTTGGGATTGCATTACAGGTTGTATAATGTAGTTTGGAACCTGCCAAGAAAATGTCTTCAGCCTTACTTTTACAAATATGGCAATGATCAACCCAAAGCATGATGTGAAGGTTGATTATATTTAAAGCAATTTAACGTGTTGCAACAATGTTATACTTAATGCTGCTCCATTAAATGAAACTGCAATCTAGTAGCAATACAAAGATGAGGTCTGTGGACCTGGTCCTACAAACTTGATTCACATCAGTAACATCTACCTACATGAGTAATCTCCCTGAGGTAAAGATAATGGTTGAAAGGGAAAAACTGAGCAGCTGGTTATAAAACTTGCCTTCAACAGTTAGGTTCTAACTCTAATATGGCTAAAACTAATACCTAATCTCAACAGCGCCTTGAGTGTTTCTCATCCATTTCCACGTTTTTCAAAGCCTGTTGTAGGACACCAAAAAGAAACTAGGAGTAAATTCTGTCAGAGCGATTTCCCTCTTAGCATCTCCATGCAGAAACCAGGTAGAGCCACAGCCCTTTTGGTGGCTGCAGCCACTGCTCCAGAAGGGTCCGCTGCCAGAAGGCCAGCTGGCATTCAGGAGTTGGAGAAAGCTGCCCAAACCACTTCCACTCAACGACCGCTGCATAGCAGAAGGTTATATGTATTCACAGATATCATACTCCTGGGTAACACTTTTTTTTTTTTGTGAGGACAGCTCCAGTAGTGTTAGGTTAGGATCTGATCAGTTGTGATTTATTTTTTTTGTCTGCATCAGTTGATTACCTTTTTTTTGTCTGCATCATTTGATTTCCATTCACTATTGCTTTTCTGAATAGACTAAAATCACATAAATCTAGTTTACAAAAGTAGTGAAGAATGCAGTATTGCAATACAATAGCAAATATAATAACTTCATAATAATTTGTAGCTCACCAACCACAAAAGCTCTACAAATAATAGCTTCCTTTATTTGTATGTCAACAGATCTGATGTTCTCTGATGATCAAGATAAACAACTACACATCTTTGAGAAATAAAAAGGCACAGATGGAAAGCAAACAAAACCACAAAAGACCAAAGTATGCCAAAGCAAGCTCCAAAGGCATTCCCAGAACTACCAAAACAGGTATTACAAAAGGAACTCTATCATTACCACAGCAGCCTTTAGAGTCAACAAAAACCTAACTGCTTTACAGTACCAGAATTATCACCATCTATGCCATGCAAACCCCGCTCCATTTATACAGAATTGGTCTGAAATCACCTTTTACTGTTTAGTGACAGCAGAGGACTCTCCCTCATATTCCGTAATATTATAATAACCAGCACAGCAGTAAATGATTCTCACTGGTAATGAGGAAAATTACTTTACCAGCCATCCTGCTCTACAAAAGACATTTCCCATCACTGAATACATACATTTAAGCTGTGGACTCCAAATCTTGTTAGCTGGCAGACTACTTGCTACTTTCCAACGGACTGTCTTGGATCCTCTTCATCAAACCTTTACCTGGACAGATACAACAGCAACACAGTTCCTGAATTCAGCTCATAGTATCCCTGTGTACTACAAGTATGGTTTGCTGATGAGAGGTGCTGCCATTCAGGCAGCTAAGAATTATCAGTCTAAAAATCTAAGTAAAGGTTCTCGTCAATTCTGACAGTGCTTTTAATGTTTCACAAGTAACGTAGTCTGAGATCTAGCCAAAGCAGTTCCATCAGGGACAACTCTGCAAGACAGTCTGCATCTTGAGGAACCACAAACCAATTCAATGTACTTTGATTCAGTATTGGAAAACCTACAAAAACAAGCCCAAGGATATCACCTGGACAGCACTGAAAGTGGATTTCCACTGTCTGTCAGTGATGCACTGGTCAACAACTTATGAAATCTCCTCTGGGCTTCAACCTTATGTTTGGAATTATGAGTTCAGTTGGGGTGCTACATAAACCTTCAAGTCAGTTAAAAAGCACTTGGTAAACACCAGGCTATGCCATAAACAGCTCATACAGGACCAAAGATGACATATCTATTGACAAAAGCAACACAGAAGTTCTGTGGGAATGCTCAGAAGGTCTGATCTCCACCAAATGTTAATTCCTTAATACAGGTCACTGATTATCTACTCACTTTACTGCCCAAGACTTGAGGACTGACTTGGAAGGGCAATTTTCCCCTCCTTAAATAGGTCCTCATAGTTTTATTTTTAAAGAGTCCACATGTGAGAATTTAAAACCCCAATGGATACACCTTCAGTCTGAGCAGAAGGGAGGAAGGTGGGAATGCTGTGGTGGCAAAGCTAATGCAATGCCCTAAAAGGCTGGAGTCTGACACTCCCCAGTAAAACTTCTGCCCCTGCAAGACAAATAAGAAAATAAGGTAGGTGCTGGTTAAATGTTCCTGAACAGCAGACATACCAAGATCTGGTTAAGTGCCCTATTACACAAAATAATAATTATCCTGTATTAATAAAGGCACTACACTGCCATGGTAGCTGGACACAGCATTTCTGGTAAGAGCTCGAGAGACAGTATAGCTCAAGTAAGCTGAGACAGCCTGTGATGTCCAGAAAGGAAAGAGATGAGTATCTTTTGCCAAAGCCCATGAAAAGCTACCAATTTCTCAGTCATATCACCCACTGCCAATGACAAGTGTGAATTCAGAAGAGGGAATGGAAATCCACAGCTCTGTTCCACCACTGATGAAGGCATCACCACAAATGCAGTCCTTTTCAGCAACACAAAGATCAAGTGTGTCATAATTACAGGGGTGTGCAACCTGCTTGGGGGTTTAACTTTGTGCATTGGGGTTAACTCCTGCAAGATCTGACCCTCTGAGGATAAAGAGCTCCAATGCAGACGGCTACCCATGCCCTGCTGGCTGTCCCCTCAGCATTTTCAGAGCAGCTCATCACAGTTCAGCTCTAATACTTTCAGAAGTGAGCAGCCCTTTAAGAAACAACCTTTAAAATACAACTGCAGATAGATTAAAATTATTTAAACACCTAATTGTCTCTGTTAAATGTTTGAATTAAATGAAAATATAGAGGAAAAATGTAATGCCACAATTAAAAGGAGATCCATGCAAGATGCTCATCACCTTGGTAATTTAGCTAACACATAAATGTAAACATGTCACTACAAATGCTATGAAGACTTGTAGATAAACCATCAGCACAGTAACTTTTATTTTGTCCATCTTGATTTTGCAAATAGACATTTCTTAAGGAGTTAAATATCTCTTTGTAGATATAAAAGCTTAACTTTTTTTTTTTTTTTGGGGGGGTAGGGGCGGACAGTAAAAGCATAGCCTGAGAGCTATCAAAGTTGAAAGTTTAGCTTTGTACTACAAGTATCTGACCTATTCACTCAGTAATAGGCCTAATCAATCTTACTGTCTCCCACAATGGGGATTCATTATAGCACAGGCCTTATCTTTGTATCAGTCAAGAAGAAAGGCAGACGCAGATATAAGGAAATACTTTTCTTCTCTCTGATACACTGTACATAGTTTAAATACCGGCACTGATAATGTGTTGGACACTCATGAGTCCCATGTACACTTAATCACTCATTTCCTTCATTGACTAAGAATAATACTGGTATAATTTACTGTGCTTTACCCCCCTACTTCTTCCAAGATATCTGGCATGCATCCAAGGAGTGGCACTTCTGAAGCAGGAGGACCACAGTGAGGCTTGAAAGATGGGGAAGGAGGTCTGAGGGCTGCATAGCTGATGGGAAGATTATCATTGTCTGCATAACTGATGGAGAGAAAAATCTCCTTCAGCTACAAAAGTATTTCAGAGCTCAGAAGACTTGGAGAACTCTGCATGACCAAGACTGCTTGACCTCTCCAGAGCTAGCCAAGGCACTGTCTCCATCTTGTGCTGCAGGCAGATTGCCTTTGTTAATCTAAATTATGCAGAACCTAAATCACAGTCCCATTTGAATCCCTGCAGAACTTGGATAACCAGATAGTGGGGAGGGGGAAAAGTGCTCTTTCACTTCCAGCTTGGCTAGGAAACCTCATCCCTCCCTCTCTCCCCTGCCAGAGGGAATTCTGCTAGGAACAAGGGTGTCAGCATCAGCTCAGTGATGATCTTCCTCCCTCCTGCTCAGCCTGGCTAAGTGGGACCGCCGCACTGCCAGAGCTCTCCTGCCACTGCCACACCGCTCAGCAGACCACAGCGGGCTGGGACCACCACCAGCTCCTGCACACACAGCTGGCCAGCCTTCTTGTGCCAGACAGATGTGAGGCACTGGAAAGGCCCTTCCTTATAATCATGATAAATCTGGAATTGTATTTGTAGTTATGCTTCTGCCAATGACATAATTTCTCCATAGCTCTACAGTGGGGGGTTCATAGCTGAACCAGAATCAAGTATTTGTACTGCCCAGAAGCAGCACATGGTCGGGAGTGTGTGTGTGTGTGTGTTGGTATCCCCCAAAAAAGTACAAAACCATTTTTCCACCATACAAAGCATCATTTAGTTGCTTCTTATTTCTCAAATGCAAAGGGACTGATGTAAAGGAACATACAGAGATTTGTCATGTGGAGAGCATTTGTCACCTCACACCCATTTTCTAATGGCATTCTCTTTCTTTCTGAGCTTAAGACACTTGACCATGTCACTTTAAGACCATAAATTGCCACGTGCTGCTGCAAAGATCAGCCACTGTATTTAAAACCACAGTTGACCACGTCCCCTTCACAGTGTCCCAGTAAGCAGAGTAGGAGGGAAATAGTCAATACCTCTAAAAATACTTCATTTATAAAACTGACACCTTCAGGGTCTATCTCAGAAAAACCTGAAGGTTAGTTAAATCAGTCACCTAGAAATGGTTTAGTTCTAACCTCACTATTGAGTTTTTTGCACGTAGCCTTCAGAAACACTGTACTTTATTATATCACTTAAAAGGAGCTAGGTCATCTTTGGCAAGGCAGTTTTTCCATACATGAAAACACAGTAATTGATCTGCATGAAACAAAAGTGTACCGACCACTTAGTGTGTTTTATTGCTTTTACTACCGTGTGCACCTGCATAGGTCCAGGCGTGCAGTCCCTCAAGGCTCAATACACAGATTTATATACTCTTAACACATCTTAAAAGTTAAGGAAATGATGCATTTTTTCTCTCAGAGGGATTTGATTTCTAAAAAACCTCAAGACCCTTTCACTGTCATTTACACAAGAAAAAAGGTACAAGCTATGAGTGGCGATGTTTAAAACAACAGGCTTTTTTCACCTCTGTGGGTACAAAATATTGACACTGTATTTTACATTGTTAGCTGGACCAGGCAGGATGGGGAACAGCACTTCCAAGCAGAACTTCCACTGTGCCATGTCCTGGGAACGATGGTTTGCTGGGATTCAACTCATGAGCAAAATGGGTGCTATAGGCAGACACACACAGAGCTAGCTGCTTCTGGAAAACATCCACAGTAAGTATTTTTGGTTTGCTCTTAAGATTCGGTACACACTGTATTTTGTACATGCAAGCAGTTAATCCATTTCTGTGCACAAGATGCAAACACTGGGCTGTACAACTGCCGGTATTCTGCTGGTACGAGCTTACAGCTAATGTATTTCTCAACTTGCTGGCTCTCTGAAAACAACAGAGGGAATGGGAACCTAGATTTATGTCTGGCCATAGGCAAATTAAATCTATGCCATTTTAAAACTTGTTCCACTATTTTCAGTATGAGCAATTACAATTACTTTGCAAATACCATGAGGATATCTAAAATCTTGTTTAAATTACAGAACTGAATTACTGAAGCACAAACACAAAAACAACTGTTCTTTCAGTTTGTTTCTTAACCTTTTCCTTAGAGTGACATGAAAACTTCCTTTTCTCCCTAGAGACTTTATACAAGTGTCAGCTTCACTCATTGCAGTTTTACAGGACTATAAAGTTAGCAGCCTCTAACATCCAATTAGCAGTTCCCTATATAAAGCAAAACCAGTTCCATACTATTGTATTCATAATAAGCCGAACCTGACTGCCTCTTTTCCCCTCTTTGCCTAAACACTAGCTTCCAACAAAATTTCCTTAGAAAAGCAAAAGAGGAAGTAAGAAGGATTAATACTCCTAATAATCACTGAAGAGATGAAACTTAATAGATCTGCCATATTTAATTTAAAATAAAAATTAGATGCATGTAGCCAGACCAACTTGGTTCAATTAGAAGGCATGCAGTTAAGGCATTTGTCTTCCACCTTGCTAACAACTCCGGGTATTTTCAGATCATCTCAGAAATATTTGTGCAGCTTTTTGTCTTGTGGTCTCTTTCTCACTGTCATTTCAGATCAATCATACCTGAGGATCCCTGGTGAAGCCCCGGAGACTGTCTAAACACATTAAGAGACAGTTCCCAATCTCACTGGCTTATTGCTTAATGGACAGTACAAAAAAGGAATGAAGTGTTATCATCCGTTTTGCAGATGCACAAGAGAGGCACAGCAAAATCAAGACTTTTACCCAGGTCACACAGTGTATGGGCTTGCATAAGGCATGATACGACGTCCTTGATATGATGTCCAGCACTCCAAGCATAAGGCTGTTTTCCCTCACCAGCTGAACAGGCTGATCATTTTCTCCTCACCCAGATGGGCAGACACATGACAGCAGCACACCCTCGCAGGCCACTCACCTATGGGACTTCCATTAGCAGAGCTTAGCCAGCTGGCCGCAGGGAGCCAGCATTCCCCACAACACGGGACCTGTGAGGTCACATCTGGAGCCCAGTTTTGCCTCCCCTCACACCCTTCATATGAGAGACAACAGACGACTAGAGGGAGTTTTGCAGCTAAGATGGTCAGAGGATGGAGTTACACGACACAGGAGGGCAGTCCCAGGGATGTGGGCTTGTGTCACTTGGAGAAGAGAAAGCTGATGAGAGATCGCAGAGTGGAGACAGAGCCAAGCGCCTTTTGGAAGTGCACAGGAGAAGGACAAGAGACAACACCCACAAGCTGTAGAAAGAGACATTACCATTGGAAAACCTCTGCCTGTTTTTCACACCAGACAGGACAAGGTCCTGGGCAACTAGAGACCACTTTTTAGTTAGCCCTGTCTTGACAGGTTAGATGAGCTGACCTCCAGCAGCTCCTTCCCACCTACATATTCCCATGATTTCCAACTTCTGCGCATCATTTTATTATGCTTACACAGGTACTGGCAACAAAGTATGTGTGAAAGGTAGGTCCATAAGCAACGTGACACTTCTGCTGGCACTTGTTATTTAACATTGTCTCAAGGCAGCAGTCTAAGATTTCAGTTTGTTGGGTCTCAGACACTGCAAAAAATGGCAAGTTCCTAGGCAAAGGCACTGCTCACAACAACAGATTTTTGATGTGTGCTCATGCGAAAAAGCGTTATCCCCATCCCACATATCTCTTCCAGAAGTAGTACTATTTTAGATGAAAATATGTCCAAAAATACATTTTAGTGTGCAATGTTGCTCTGGCAATGTATCAGAGCATCAGCTTCCAGAGAGCTCCAGGGCTAAGATCCCACACTGCTTTCAACACAAAGAGCTGGCCAAAACTTTTCCATGCACGCTTCATCTGGGGGAAGGGAAAGTGATCCATCTCCCTCCCCCTTCCAAATTTCTTTCTCTAGCATGTGCCTCAATCAGGTTGGCTGTCACACCAGATCATGTCATCAGGGTTATGACATCACATGACTGAAACAGCCCAGAGCAATTGATGTAAGACAGATTGCATTTGACACCCAGGGAAGATTTCAGTCCATGTGTTTGCTATCCTGAACCCTTTGTGTTTAATTACTGTAACACTACATCAGCAGAATGCTGCAAGCAGGTTACCAAGCCACTATTCCCTGAATCAGCAGCCTGCGCAGGAAGATCTTGTCCTTTCACAGTCAGCATGCTGCAAGCTGAGGCATCAAACTAAATATTGGCAGTAAAACAGGAGGCCAAATCCCACTTCCATGGAAGTAGAGGCTAAAGCAGGACCCCTCATTCTACCTTGCTGACACCTCTTTAAAAGCAATTCAGAAAATGGTCCTAAGGAAAATGCATGCTATATATACAGCAAAAAGTACAACTCCCTATCTCTAACTTCAAAACAATAGACAAATAGAAATGCAATGTCTATAATAAGCTATTTTACCCAAAAGACAGGAATCATTTCTTTAACTAAGAACGTGTCCTGCTACTACATTTATTTATCCTTAAGTGTAGGGGTTCATCCTACCCTTTCTTTGCCCTTGCACTGTTCTTGCGGTTCTGCCAGGCACCTTTCTTCCATACATCTTTCAGCACTGAAAGGAGTTTCTTTAACAGAAGTAAGCCACAGCCCCGCTGGCCTGCCTCCTGAGGACTCGCAGGACTAGTGCTTTTTGCTGTAGAATGCAACTCCATGTACCTTCCCCTGTAGAGGTATGAAGATATTGTCTGCTGGGTTTTGTCAGAGAAAAAGCACCTGGAAACAAGGGAGGAAGAAATAGGAACTTCATCCTATTCAGGGCGCCAATTGCCCTGACGTATCTGGCTATAAAAGCTTGCTCCCCCGAATTCACCCAGTCTCTCGCCCGATGTACACAGCTAAACAACCTGCCTGAGCTGCAATGGGAGCCCCACGTTTAGTAGACTGATTAGATTTTCCCTCGAGCAAAACTTACTTCACACTTGGCATGCGATACATTGGCCCCACCTATGCCATTGTTCATGATGAAAAAATGCCTTTCTAAAGTTAACAAACTTCAAATGCTTTTCATTAGCAAGGTTTAGATCCATCTGCATAACTCTCCAATTACTGATTCATCTACCAAAATAAAAAGTTGCATTATTTTCATTCTGACCTCAGAGATTCAGTGGAGAGTCAGTTTTTGTCACCTGGGAAACCTGCATGAATGAGAAGCTGGAGGAAAGATAAAAAGTCAGTTGGGGAAAATAAAACTACTTTAACTGAAAGAGACATTTGGAGTAAGTTGAAATAAGGTTTTATTCCCATGCAGTATTACATCCCCAGGAAGGGGAAATAGGTCAGGTCCGAAATGGTCTCAAGACATTCCCCATTTTGCACTGTGGGTTTGAACTACTTTCTCACTCGTTCCATTTCAGCCAGGATAGGAGCACCCACCACGTTTCCACCAAAGGACAGTCCTTTTTTTTTACTCTCCAAATAATTTAGGCATAGAGGTGACCACATAAATCATTGATCCTCCTTTGTTAGTAGAGATGAGAATCAATTCCTTTGCTGCCTGTTAGACCTTTGCACATAAAACTAAAACTAATATGGATCTACTATTGGACTTGCGTGTGCTTTTGACTTTGGTATCTATCGTGGTACATGTGTTCAACCAAAGTAACACTGTCCTTGGACCTATGACAAGTTTTGGTTGGGGAGAAGAAGGGGAGTGGAACAAAAAGTAGACATTTTACTCTCCTATGAGATTTATGAGATGGAATCTGTGCCAGCTTCAAGTGCAGTTCATGTAAAGGGTCAGGAAAAGTTCACTTTTTTTTAAGACATAAAACAGAATTAACTTCAAAAATTTACCATGATTTCTGCACATCCTAAGAGTCAAAAAGAGCTTCTGGGAATATCTGTATCACTCTGATAAAAAGCTACACCACAGTTCCCCATGGTTTCTGCATTTCTTTTAAGTGTGCAAGACCTGCACAGCTTGTTAACAAAGTCTCTTTTAAAAGGAGACAGGGACTGTAATAATGTGTTATTTTGTAGATCAGCTCCAATAAGCACAGTGCTTCCTAGAAATGAAAACTTGGTTGAAAGAAACGCATTCATGATTTTTAGGATTCTTTGAAACTAAGATTAAACATAAATCTTGAATAAACACTAGAAACATTAACCTCAAGGAAATGACGACTGCACATAAAAGCTAAAAAACATTAAAAGGAGAATCAACAGTAGTCATCTATAAAAGAAAATACTACACTTGCCTCTGAATTCTCAAGTTCATTATTATTTTTAAAAAATTAAAAAACCAAAACAAAACTCTTTGGCCAGGCGAACAAATGTTAGAGAAATGAGCACTAACTGAGAAATAACATACAGTTTGTTACTATGCACATTTTTTAAGCGATAAAGCTTATCTTCCCACAGCATCTATGCATTAGATTAGCCATGAGCATTACCTAAAATGAAAATTAGGTCAACTACATAGATTAAAATTTGGTGTTTCTTTGACATATTACTAACTAGGATAACCAATCCAAATAGAACAGATTGCCTTCGTACAGTTATAGTGATTTTATTTCTGCCTGCAAAGAAAGTCATTCAGGGTGGGTATATGAAATTAGGAGAGGGAGAAGTAGCTTAGGGGCCACCACATGAATTTCAAAAAGCTTTTGCCACCCAAAAGGAGACCAGTACCTCTCTGATGCAATCACACAGCTTTCAGACAAGTTCAGCTGGTACTGGTATGAGGAAAGATTTTTTTAACAGACAAAAGTTTTTAAAAATCTACAAAAGCAAAGCTGAGGAGGAGGGAATTTTTTGGGAGTCTAGACAGGACTCCAAACAAACTTCAAAGAGTAACTCACTCCCAGTACAGCTCATCAAGGGACCAGATGGGCTGCAAGGGGCGAAAAGCCCTCAAAACCCTCTCAGACATCCTGGCTACCACTCTGAGGAGGTGAAGCCCCGAGACAGACTAGATAATATCCTGCTACTTAAGACCTATAAAAATAACCTACAAAAGTTATTAATTAATTCCCAGCAGAAGGCTGCACAGACAATGAATCAAAAGAGACCACATTTCTCACCATTTGCACTGTTTTCATTAAATAAAGCTAAAAATCTACAAAAGCCCTCTTTTGGATTATGTTAGACAGTTGCCATCTCCAAAGGGAACTAACTGCATTACTTTCTTGCATTATCCGTGTCAGACACGTGCCCAAGCAGACTTCAGCACGGCCTCTCATACATAACCAGTTGCTCACAACAGACCCTCCCCTCAATGAGGTTTACTATCTAAATAAAAAAACTGAACAAGAGCAGCATTATCACTACTTTACAACTTGGGAGGGGGAAGCTGATTTACAGCCACCCATAAATCTGTGCTGGTGCAAAATAATCAACCCACATCTCTTGGTTTGAACAGGCTGCTTTTTTTTTTTTAAGCAAAAACACATGTTGATTGATGACACAATTTTTTGCAGGTTCATGTTAATCTTAATGAATTGTTTATGTAAAAACAAAAGCTTCATACCATTCTGAATCCTCTTTAGATGGCTTCAGGAAAAGAGTAATTATTTCATTTGAAAAGACCTTTCATTTCAAATTGTTGTTGAATACAATTGAAAACTTAAAACGGTCAAAAGCAAGTAAGATGGTTTGATTTTCTCAAATAAAGCACTCTGACTCAAAGTGAATCTTTTTTCCAATGTTTTAACAATTATTTTTAAATTTTCCATTTGTTCCACACCAAATGTTTTACTTCTGAAAAAATCTACTATATGCCAATTGTCAGCCGCATACTTTGCTCAAAGAAAAAAACGGAGTGATCCAAGTTCAGATCCAAACCTCAGACTCCACAAGTGATTTGTTATTATAGCTGTATCCCACTGTAGAATCCTTTCTAGCTATGGCTGAGAAACTGTAGAGGAACAAACATGAATGGAGAGAAGCAAGACAGAGGGAATGGAGAGCAGACCAGAGAGAAGGCAGGTAAAAGTCTAGTCACAGGAGAACAGCTACACTGAAAGCTGGAAAGGGCAACTTATCTCTATGAACCATCTCTGCTCAAAACAGAAATAATTTTTTAAGCAGCATGTGGTGGAAAGCAGCATTTTGGTTGGGTTTTTTGTTTGTTTGGGGGTTTTGTGTTTGTTGGTTTGTTTGGCTTTTTTTTACACCCTATGCTGGGTTTGATTGGACTTTAATACTTGTGGAATACTCAGATTTATCAGATGTTTTTGTGTGATGAATGCCTGGGCCGCATCCATCAAATATGATCCCTGTAATTTCCCCGGTGCTCACTGTACCATGTTCCTCCTCAAGAAGAAATCAGACATTTTAAAACAAAAAGAAGCAGCTCACACTTGGCTCTTCAGAAATATAATGCTATTATATTTATTATTTTACTTAGTCTCTTTTTAAAAGGAAAATTAAAGTAACAGGCAAGTACTTGCGTGTCTGCACTACAGTGAACACATTTATAAGTCCCTTGTTAACATACAAAGAATAGAAAACTAATATGGTCAAAGAGAAGGCACACAGAAATTATATTTTGTGTATTAGACTTGGTTCAGCTAAGTTAATCCTTAACTCAGCTGCAAAGAAACTCCTTTATATGTTATGGGGAAAAGAGGGATATGAGAAACACAGACAGCAGATGACTGCTAGAGGATCGACTGCACTTTTCAATGCAGACTCCATAAGGGTCCTTGTCAAGAGCAGAGGCTGGAGTTTTAAAACACACCTCTTTGAGATGGGCTGCAAAGATAAGCCTGAATCTGCAAAAGGCATCACGGGGACTTTCAGCCCCACACCTGCAGTTTGGGCCTTGTGAAAGTGGCAGGATTTCAGGCCTCGGATCAGAAAATACAGGTGACATGTCACAACAGACAGGAAAGCCTGGTTTTAATAATGCGGCAAATATCCTACTGTTTCTTTTGATTAACAGCATTAATTTTTTATTTCTTTCTATTTAGTCTATGCAGGAAAATGATAAAAAACAGACCTGAAAACCTTTGAGTTAAGAGTGGACTTTACTCCATTTTCAAAAAGGGCAGCTGCAGACTTTACAAACAGCCCCTGTCTCCTGTACTTGTGATGCAACAATCCCTTTACACCTGCACATCATATTGACATGCACTTTCTAAAGAAACCACAGGGAATCCCAATCTTTATTGTACAGATCACTATCCTGCACCAGAGAGGATCTTTTGACAGAATATCTGATATTTCATTGTATTTTGCAAATTACTCAACTTCCAAAGTTCAGCAGTGGCTAAAGACCTGCACACTTCATAGTATTTATTTGCATCACAGACAATAAAGTACCTTCTATTTGTGAAAGACTATTAAAAATAAACAGTCTGAGATAACTTGGCTTTTCAAACTTTTTTGTACATTTGGTTTATTATTGTCCCTTCCCTAGCTCTTATCCAAACAGCCTTGACAGCTTGTTTATTGGGAGTTCTGCAGAGGTCTACCTACGCAAAACGTGCTGGTGACAGAATCACGGAAAATCTCTAACTATGGCCTGCCCTTGAAAACAATGATAATTTATTTAAAAAAATCAAAAGAGCAAAACTGTTTAATTTGTGGACAATACTGTAATACAATCTCTAGTGGCTCACTGCCAATTAGTTAGAATTTCCACCTGAAATGTTACATGTGACATCTTTCAATTTAACATTCTATCACCAAATATATCACGTAATATAAAATCCACCCTTAAAAACCTCTGCTTGTGGGATTTTTAAGTAGAACTCATGATTTCTTTTGCTGAAGTTCCATTAAAGCAGAGACATAAATGTTCAGATATTCAGTGAAGATAATCAAGTTATTATGTATATTTTTATGTTATATATAACATTATAGATTTGTAAAGCACCATGCGTGTTGTTTTGTACAACATACATACGTTGTTTTTAAGACAGCTAAGCTTTTTTTTTTTTTTTGGTTTGGTTCTGGGAAACTGTTCGGTCCTGTCCAAAAAAGGCCTATTTTTATCCATGATACATTAGAAGTACAAGTCACAAGAGTTTAGCTTTCTTAAGTATGACTCCATTAACATCCTCATCATTTACCCAGAAGGAGCAGTGGGGAAGATGAAAGGTAGCTTAGTCCAGACCTTCTCAAAAAGGTAGTCTGTTCAATGCCACGTGACCATGGGAACTGTTTAACAAAGACACTGAATTAAGACAAACCCACACTTACTTTATCTGTATCATCAGTCATCTGAAGGAACTCTGATTTACTAACACCTCTAGGCTAGACTCAACAGTTACTTCCCAAAAGCCCATCACAGCACCAATAACGTGGCTGCAGTGGTTATCATTCAGGGATAAGTCACTTGGCCACTTGCCTATAACAAGACTTTTAAAATACACTTGTAAACATAGAATGAAATCCTTGCCTTGCTGAAGTTCCTCAGTAAGGTTAGGTTTTTGTCTATAGAGTTTAACATTGTTATTAAGAGCAATAATTAAAAATAGCGACAATTTAGGGGCTTTTAAGAACTACATATAAAATGCAGCCTTTTAAATGAGATCATAAAAAGGTTTTATAGCTAAGCACTACGATAGCAAGCACATGCTGAGATGCTGAAATTTTGAACTGATTCCACATTTAAATACAGTGTTGGAGTATTGCTGCAGGACTCCAAGAAACTAAACAAGCCAGAGAATTTCTACTCAGAACTAAAACTGTATCATTAATTCCCCAGGAATGCACTTTACCTTTGCTTCATGGCTGTTACGAAACACTGAAGAGTCTACAGGTCAAAGAGTGACCTTGACTTCATTCATCCTTCAGCACTGTGACAGGAAACCTATTGCTACCCATGAGGATGCACAATTACAGCTGAGGACATAACCTGAAAACAATGGAGTTGAAGAGGTGATGCTAGAAATGGAACTGATTTTGTAGTTCTGTGAACAAGGCAGGGGAGATATGAAGAAATCCAATTTCCTTTTTCAGTGCTACAGTGGTTTTGTTGAGCTCAAGTAAGTTCAACCTTTCATATGTCTTTAAATTTTAAAACATGATTAAGCAAATGTAATTCTGAACCTGCTCGTTGGGAGGAATTCTAGAAAAGAAAGTCTTCCTACCAACAGTTGTTAGACACAGATCAGCTGTGCCCTTTTCTAATTTGGACCTGGGCAAAAAAGATTTCCCAGCCCATGCAGATCTTGGCTGTGTTTCAAAGAAGCTTTACTGAATCTTTTGCACTGGAAAATTGTGATAAAGAAAAAAAAAGTGAGAGGCAGCTGAGCAGGGTCTTGCGAGATGGAGGAGAAAAGAGAGAAGACAGCAGTAATGCCTTTTCCTGGGCTGTTCCCTCTTATGTCTAAGCCAGACAGGGTCAGGCAATGAACCATGACTCCTCCAAGTCAGCTCCTTCCCAAGGCTGCTCTTTCAAGGGAAAGCACTTAGAGCAACTTCTCAAGCAGTAACTCAGGGCTGACAAAAAAAAATCCTGTCTGGCCCAGCTGTATTAGGAGATCTTTCCTAGCAGGTAGTATCTAGCCAGTAGACATTAAAAACTGAATTGTAAACCTGCATTTGGGGACTTTTATAAAGGCAATTTTTGACCTTCAGGTTTCACAGCACTGGAGTAGTTAGTGTATCGTGCCAAGGAGTATTTAGGGAGTCTTAAACTCAGAGACTATTTGGCTGTTGTGCATGCATGCAACTCCCAAGAGTCAGAAATCCTGATTAAATGTTTGCTGGAAAGCAGAAACACCATGTGACTCCCCAAAAAAGAAAGTATCTTAGTCTCATTGTTTTCCCTGTCCAAATTATCCAAAAGGCATTGATTAGTCCATATAGTGAGCTAAAGGCCTGGAAAACTTGAAACTTACTAAAACCAAATCCATTTATTTTATGATTTTCAAAACTTTTTAAAGAACTCAATCTCTCATAAAACCAGAAAATAATTTCTGCTTTTGCCATACATGTAACACAAGAATCCCTGAAAACAGAATTTAAACTGGAAAAGCTAATAGGAATTTAGCAGAAAATTTCTATCTGAAAAGAAAGCCACGTGCTAAGTAGAAAGGTACCATCCTACCTACTGGTTTCACTGGAGCAGGACAAAAATTCAAGATACAAATAAAAACTTAAATGAAAATTGCTGACCTAGCCAAATAATCACAGTCTTGCTATGCTTAAAGAATAACCAACAATGCATCTCTTTCAATATAGCACCTGACAGAGCATCTGATGGTCCTATTACCTTAGCACTTTGTGATTTCATCATATGGAAGACAAATGAAAGCATCACTTTGCCAGGTAGCTAATACTGCCTTCAGAAAGCACAATGCAAGTCAAGTTCAAAAGGACATCTTTATCCTTCACAGTGCCCCAAACATTGTCATAATGGAAATTATTTCTTTCAAAATAGTGAAAGAAGCATCAGAAAACTAAGAAAACAATACACATGACAAGGTGCAGAAAGTGCTTAACGACATTCAACACCCAAATCCCCCTCTATTTCTGCAGCACTCTGCCTGATGATTCAGTAAATGAAGCTGGAGCACAGCAAATCCAGATGAGCTTCTGACCTATATATGGAGATGTCTTCTTGGCTTTCTATTACATCTTATACTACTGAGGTAAACATAAAATAAAAAAAAAATGGTGGTGTAAAACTCCCCAGCCCTTTCAGGTATAGCAGAAGTGACAGCACTGCTCAATCTCACAAAGGTGTTTTGGCATTTGTTGTACACCCTGGCAGAAAGAAGCATCTCCAGGAGAAGGCTATCCTTGCACAGGTTGGTTCTGTAGGCAATACTGGATAACCACTGCCAGCGTTTTCCATTCCCATCTTTCCTTTTTCTGATCATGAACAATAAATTTGCAAGTCCAGGATTAATGATTAATTCAAAAGCAGGCACTTGGTGGAACATATCTGCCAGGATGTATTTGGAAGCACAAGACAGATCCTGACCAACTGCACACTGGGATAGAGCTGCTAAATTTAGGACTATAGCAATTTATATTCACTATTCACTTACATGTTCAAAATTGTCACAAGCAATCTTGCATATTTTTCCCATCTTCTGAAATTTTCTTTTCACAAGATGCCAAACAAAGCAGTATTTACTCTGTTGGTAATATGGGAAGAATTGTTATTTATCAAGGCAAAGCAGCTATCTCTAGTATGTTCTTTGGCTGAAATACACTAAATTTAATTGCTGAAATATCCTTAAACTTTGATAAAAAGGAAAAACAACATTCTGTATTGCTAGAGGAATTTCAAAGCATAAAAACGGCTGTAAAATAGCATTAGCGGCTCAGTTTCAGAAGTGTCTTTCAAAAACGTAACCCCAAACGTCAGCTGTGGTGAGCCCTGCCATTAATCAGCTTATGCCACTGCTTTATATCAGCTGTAAGATCAGAACACTCTTGGTAGGTACAGACAACGTACTCTTCCTCCAGAGACAGGGGAAGAGGGGACAAGTTTCATATTCCCATCAAAAAGCCAGTTTCATACATTTTATTACAAATATTCTCCATCTGAGTACTGCTAGAAAACAAAGCATACCATGACCTTAATTTAGGTGGTAATGCCAGCCACCACGTGGGGATAAAACCAGTCTTTTTGGAGATCCATGAAATCTGTGAGATCTGCCCCGATGAGCAGTCAGGAGGTTTGGGGCAGCTCTCAATGCTGTTACAACTGGTTTGCTAAACTGACACTTCCTTATCACAGGGACAACAGGGAAATATTGATACATTTTCTTAAAGACATCACATAGCTCCTCAAATGCTTGCAGCTGGCTAGAATAAAGAGTAACCAACCACTAAGATAAAACTGGTAAATAAAAGCTTGATAGCCTCTGTCTCCCGAAACAAGGGCCTAATCACACATCACAGGCACTTTCACTTGCCATTTACTTCAACAGGCTGCAAAGTATTCAAGCCCCCCCAGGAGGACCACCTTTCAGAATCAGGTACTGATTTGCAGTTATGAAATATATTAAATAAATAAATAAATCACAACCTACATCTGGAATAAATTTCAATCAACAAGCTAAAAAACCCCACCATACTATTCAAGAGGCACTTGTATCAACCTTTTAAATTCTCACTTGGTAGTAGAGTAATACATAGACTGAAGCAATGCAATAAAAATGTCTAGTCCCAGATATGGTACTTAAGGGTTAAACATACAACCTGTTGATGGCTTAACCTTACCTAAAACATATGGCTTTGCACTTAAGGGTAAACCCATGGAAAGAAACCCAGTGCCCAGAGCGTGTGTGAAATTCTTTGAAAGGTCACTCTAAGGCAAAATGTACCTAAACACTTTGCCTGCACACATTTGTTTCAAGACCCTTCACTGCTCCCAGTGTGCAAAGATTTCTGAGCTCCCTACACCCCTACTAAAACAAGAGAGCCTGTTTAATAAATTAAGCAAGTGATTCATCCATCCACAAGTACAGGCATAGTTAGTAACTGATTTACAAGTGTAAGAAATAGCCAAATACTCTATTTACCATTCTTTGCATTGTCTAATACTGGGCGGATGCTTGTGGTTTCCAGCATCTTGTCATCTTTTCATTGAATAATAATGAGCCGAACAGTAAAAACTCCTGACGACTCTTGCTCAAGAAAAACCCAGAGGGGCTCAACAAAAGCACAGAGTAACTTCTGCATCATCTCAAGTGAACGAGGTGAGACTCAGCCTCACAACAAAAAGTCACAGTCTGTAGAAGCAATTCAGGGTAAACAGCCGCACTGTGGGAACTGTGACTTCAGAATTCAGTCTTTTCCTTTGTTCGCTTCCTCCAGTGTTCTCAGCATACAGGGCCCTTACATGATTTACAGCATCATACAAATACACACTAGGCATTACAGTATGTTTCTAATAGCTTGTTTATTGTCTTTGTGCATTCCCCTCAGCAAAATTGTAATAAAGAAGTTGTGGGGGGTTGTTTTGGTGTCCTAAAGGTAGCCATTCCTTGCATCCTCTACATATTTACATTCCCGAGTCAATGTTTTTCACCTGCGCATGTATTTCATATCATCTATAAAACCTGCAGAAGGGCCTGCAGAAGTTTAACAAGCAGCAACGTGTGGATTCAATATGGTAGTTAAGCAGATGCTTCAGTTCTTCACTGTACTAGTGCAGATGATATGTAAAAAAGCAATCAACATAATTGGACCAGTAATACGTCAATGTGCAAAGTACAAAGAACCAGACTGTTTAATACTCTACAGTACACGCCTCCTCCCAAGCAAAATGCAAGTGAGCCTGTTCTGAGTGCTGTATTCTGATTAATTCGCTCAAAAATGTGTATGGAAGAACAGGAAGGAAGTAAAAAAAACTATTAATGAATAAGGCATAAAAGTGGAGTTAAAAACCTTCAGGAAACAGATCTGAATAAAGTTACTAGACAAGTATAAGAAAATTTTTTAAATATTTCTTTCTCGTGGAAGAAGTAGCAGAGTGCTTTATAAATAACATTTATCAGTTTTCTTTAGTATGTTTTTGTACAAACTCTTGAGAAATCAGTCTGCTGACCTAGAAGATAATTAGTAAGTGGCAGGACACCAGTTTGTGCAACTTGTGAACCTTTAGACTTGCACTCACAACAACCCAGCTGTTTTGCTGAACAGTCATTTGCCCAGAGCAAGTAACAGTTGAATGTTTGGACAGGTCACAAAACAGACTTTTTGCATCACTGTATGAATTAGTGCCAATGAGGGAAACTTTTTCAAGATTAACATACCCACATAACCGGGTGCAGAATGTGAACTACTGATTCAGGCATTGATCTTGGGCTTGTTGATCTCCCATGGTGCTTAGACAGAAAATGCTCAATCACTTTGATTTTAAGCTAAATCAAATGATCCTAAGTCTACTGTGCTGTTATTTATACTATTTTAAATGGTACCCTCCCACACAATATGAACTGCTAACAAAATCTTGCTCCTTAGGGATGCACAATAAAGAACCACATTGAAAGACATTCATTTTCTCTTCAACATGGTAAGCTTATGTTACTGCTAAAACCAAATTGCTATCCAGTCCCAGCAAAATTATCCTTGGTAATACTATGGCCACTGGTCAATGGGTTCATGTTTGCTGGTACCACTGTCATGTGTAAGCATTTTTTTATAATGCAAAAGTAGGACTTGGGGGATAAATAGTGAGAGGGGATAATATGTACTAAATATCTTTCTATGAAGGGGGGTGAGGGTGGGTGGGTAATGGTAATTTTAAAATGCCACACATACAACCAAGCAGAGAGCTTGAAATTTAAAAATATATAACCTACTAGCAACAGTAATTCTAATTCTTAACATAATTATTAATACTTTCAATAATAGTTATATTTTGCAGATATCATCTCAGGCACCAAAGTATAAATCAGTGACATATTGCACAAAAAAATAAAAAAATAGTTCCAGTTAGCTGAAGCCGAATGCCTGATTCTGAACTTCGTATTCCCAGATACATAACAAGAAGCCACCAGTACCTCACTGTAGAAACACTATGTAAAGTACAATTTTCTGTAAAGAACTTCAAAGCAGAGTTTTATTATATAAGCATTTTAAATGCTTATCTCTGATGAGTCAAAACAGGATTTCTAAAGCTTAAGGACAACGCAATGCTGCACTTTACTCCTTTGGTGATACAAAATGATGGACATATCAGTAGGAAATAGTAGATATTCTACTTCTGTACAAATTAAGAAACAGACAATCCCATATTTATAACTTTTCATTCATATCCTTGTCTTTTTTTGATTACCTTTAATACGATATCACTTACTAAAGCCAAATATTATAGTATAGTAAAATAAGTGGGTAGACTAAGGGAAGACAAAGTAATTTTATCACTGAGATTGAAGTTTGTTGGCAACACTATTAAATTAAGTATGATGTAAAAGTCACAGGATTGCCACATCACTGGCAATCCAGCATGCACCTGCAAACGTTATTAGTGTTATTTCAGTTCCACCTCTGTGTGTCACCATATAAACACAAATAGTTACTAGTTCATGCTGTACTAGCATGAGTTACTGGGAAGGAAATTTTTTCACACAGGAGCATGTGCTTTACTACCCATTCTCAATGGGTCTATTTGGGACTTCAGCAGTGATCATGCCTTATACAGCTGTCCACACAACGTAAACTTCATATGTAATAATTAATCAGTTCCTACCAGTCCTGTTCGATAGCATTTACTTATTTGAAAGCAGCATTGGTGCCAGCCAGTATCACACACCGCTAGATGCTATCCCTGGTGTTGCAAACAGCTGTTTCCAAGACTGCAGGTAATCAGCCTAGGCATTGAAAAGGACTTCCAGTGCTCTACCAAAATACACGGATTCTAGAGACCCAAATGACTTCAGAAATTGTTACGGCTTCAGGTCTACTCTAATTAAAAGGAGCTCCTCCTCCCCTTTCCTCCCAGTTACGAAGGAGCACAATTAATTTCTATGGTGAATGTTTTGACACAGAAGAATTTTTAAGACTCCTGGATCTGTGCAAATTACTTTCTTGTACTCCAAGAGTAACATAAAGAAAAAATAACCAGGTGTCACAGAAAAATGACTGCATCATTCCTTCAGAACTTCAACAAAAAATGAACCAGTAAGTAAATGAATCACTGAAAGATAAGCTTACAAAAAGAAAACAAAAAAATACTTTTTTCCCATGTAATCACCAAGGGTCTCCCAAAAGGATATAATATATACCTTCAAACCAAATTGAACTTAAAACCCCCATTCTGATAAAAGAGAGTTTTTGAAGTATAATATTAAGCCAATTTGCACAAATACACTAAATTCAGAAGAGTTAAATTCATGCTAACACTGTCTTTCTTACATTCCTCTGTGCTGTTCTCCACACTAGATGATGTGGTGACAGACACGAAGGAGTGAAATCATATCACTATCTTTTGAAAATTGCCAAAAAAGTGATTTCTCACCATATGGGATCTGTAACAACCCTGAAATGCTCTAGCCCTCTTACATTTGATTGCTTTTTCCCTTCCCTAGTGTGACACAGTCACACACCTAAAATTCACCATCTCAGCAGTTTCACGGTGATACTAATCCAAATGGGTTTTATCTGTACTCTGACATGTAAATTAAAAATTACGTTAATAACACCACATATCTAGATGATATAAAAAAACCCAAATGTATACTTAAGCTTGTTTAATGTTAGTACTGGCGAAGCTTTAAAGCAGAAATCATGTCTGGAAACCTTATCTGAAAATTACTGCCCCAAAAGCACAATACTATGCTCCATCATTAAAAGCCTGAGTTAAGCATTCTGAGTACACATATTCTAAGTGAAGGATGGTTTTGGCAGGGTTCTTCAACCACACTGTCACAGCACAGGCACACAAAATCTTGACACTAGATAAACTCCCAAAATAAAATTGTAGGAGCACAGGCTCTTCTTTTGATTTAAAAAAAGATCAGGTCTTACACTGACTTCTGTGGAACTGGACTATAATTGCCCAGGTGAGGTTGTAGGTCATTGTGTTACCTGCATTCTGAGGATATCAACAGGCTCAAAGGAAACATAACTGCACTACAAATGAAAAGATGCACCTTGGAGAGTCACAGGCTAGAGCCAAGATGGGAAACTCTAAGGAACATTACCCCTAATTCACAGGAGTACATAAAACCGCACAGTAGCCCACTCCAAGTGGTGTAGCTCCTAAAAGACCTGGCCCTCTTCAGGGTGCAGGTTACTTTCAAGCTCACATATTAATAGGTACACAACTATTTTCAAGAAGCTCATTTCCCCCTTACATTTCTTCTCAAGCAGATCTTCACTATCCTGTAGTAGTGTCCTTCACATATCTCAGGGTTTTAAAGCTTTTCTTCCTCCCTTAGTACTCACTAGGAAACCACCTTCCTGTTTTGCCATTTTCTACATCTCCTCTATGTCCCAATCTGATGCTTTAACCTTTTCACAGAAATAAATTATCCTACTTGACTTCCCTCTACTGCAGAAACCTAGAAAGCATGTCAGGCCATGCGCGGGACTCTGGTGCTTCAGGGCCACACTGGCGCAAATGTTTACCCAACAGCATTTACTGACTAAGATAATGCAGAGAAGATCTGTTTTTACAAGTCCAGTTGTCTCCTTACCAGGAGGATAGTAGGACCATGCTCCATTGAGATGATCAGGACAAGTGTGCTCACAGAGACCAACAGCACAGTAGGGGTGTTCCCAAAAGAAAAGTGTTTTCCAGTAAGAAAAGCACCTAGTAGTTCTACTATTTATTGCAAACTTACTAAACTAATCATTTCTAGCATAATATTAAAATTAGTTTATCTATATTTGTGTTTAAAGAATCTACTATTTAATATGCTAAGAACTCACTGTTAATAGTTTCATCACAAGCAAGTTTACCAAAGTTTATTTTCTCCACAGAACTAGTAATAAGAAAAAAAGAAAAATGGGTTATAGGACAGGACAGTAATGAAAACGTTGCCTACAGCAACTTTAACTGACGAGTTAAATTTTTGAGGCCAGTAGTATTACAATTATGCATAAATTTATATCATTAAGTGATTTGTTGGGGTACTTGTATATCTTTCTTCTTGTTTAGTCAGTCATTACAAACTGTTTTTGAAGAAGACCTATTAGGTTATCTGTCATCATCTGTTCCAAAGCTAAATTTTCTGAGTTTTGCTAGCCATAAAAATGAGAGAAGTGCAAAGATTTTTGTACTTAAACGTCAGTTTCTCTCCTTCACTTTTTCTGGAATGTGTAGACCTGATCTATCTTAATGCAAAGCCACTATTTATTATTGTCCTGAAACACACACATTCAGACATACCCTAATACAAAATACACCAGTGATTAAGACTAGAAGAGGAAAATGAGGAATCGTTGGAGGTTTTCTCAATGTATGTGTTCAGTTAGTCATCTTTTCCTGCTACTTATTTTTCATGGCAAGCTCTGAATTTTCACCTGGGGTTCATCAAAGACGTGTTCAGTTTTGTGTGTACAAAGTGAAAGAGAAGATGATGAGGTTATTCTGCTTACTGCACATGCTCCAGAGGTAGCTTGTGGGGTGGTCTGCTTAGGTCCAAAAAAATTTCTTAAAGGAATAACAGCATCATTAGAACCAGCCTGAACTGACTCCTCCTTTGCAGAGCCTGATCACAAAAGCTACAGCTGCAATAGGAACAGATGGATTTCTCACCCGGTCAAGGCTGAGGCACATTAGCTTAGGCAGCACCTGAAGGAAGCCTGTACTGCAGCTTTCCCATGCTGTGCTTATTCTCTGGGTAAACAGAAGACTTCAGTCTCCACAGTTGTCAATCTAGCACCTTTAACGAGCAAGAAGTTCATTTTATTAAATGAGGAAAAACGTAGATTTCCATCACTCCTTATAAAAGAGCTACAAAATGTCAAACATGTAGGTAAAAGTAATATTTCAAAACGGCTCAAGCCTAAACTCCCTTTCCCCTTGCACCTGCATGGTGATGAACATGTGCTATATGTCTCTGTACTGGCTCAGTATTCAACATTTGAACTGGACCTGCTCCAGCTTTTGAATAAATATCTCTTTTGGGGGAGAGGGAATTACATTCCTTAGTCAAAATACAGTTTTTCTTCTCTTAAATTCTGAAAGAAACATGTACTTGTGAAACATTAGGAACCAGTCATAAGAACTGAAATCCCTTCTATCTCCAGCCTCGGCAAAGAGCCCTGCTCCTTCTGCAATGCATCCATGACCTTCAACCTAACCACATGTACAATTGAGATGCAAGGGCCTGCAGTCAGAAGGGTTATTTCTGGGTTTTTCTTTCTAAGCAACGCTTATTTCCAGTGGGGGCACTTTTGGGGAACTGCATGAGGCACTATTCAGAGGGATATGAGAGCCCATTTGCGATTAAGATGGCAACACCCAATTTGTTTCACATGGGGTGCTAAATTATGAACAATTTAAGTATCTTGGGAGTCTTCCTGCCCAATGGTGAGAGAATGTCACCACAATTAAAAGAATAATAATAAAAAGAACTTCCTTCTGTTACAAATATATCTTTCAGTAAAGAGTTGCAGTCGTGATTCATTAATCAAGATTACATAGTATCTATATTTATTAGGGAACATCACACTGTCTCATCATTTATGCTGTGTGCATAAGAACCGATCAAATAATCCAGAAGGTTATCTACAGAGATATACCTCCTACAGCCTACCTGTGCTCACGGCTGTGTCTGCTAAAAGCCACAACTGCGGGAAGTTAACCCTGATATTAGGATCTTGCAATCACAAGGTCATCCGTTTAGTGCAGCCGAACCACGGCTCCATGCAGCAGCAACAACAGATGCTGCGAAAAGGAAGCTAACGCCTGGCTCAGCTTGGGAATGTCAGCTGCTACTTTCATGCTCCCAAGGAAAAGCACGCAGAGTTCATTTGGATGGTCAGCCCTGTCACATCGAATGTACAACACAAACTTCCACCAGTCTGGAAACGCTCAAGGTTGGTAACTTTGTTGTGTGGGTTACTCCCACGAGCTCGGTTTGGACAAGTGGTGGTAGAATTGGATTTTGGAATAATAAGAGCAACTTTAAATTCTAAAGAACTCTTTAGAATCCACATTTTAGGTATGTGGTATAAACCACCCAAGAAATTAACATATTTGAGAACAAAGAGACCTGTGAAAAAGCATAATGAAGGAAGCTGAACAGAAAAGAAGAAAGGAACAGATGTCAGGCTATACTTAAAGCAAAGTTACTAGTTTATTTTCCCACTGATTTGAATATCCAAAATATACATTTTTGCCAAGGCAAACAGGTGATTATAATATATTAAAAATCCCAGTAAGCAAAGGGCTACATTTGTATTTGTTTGACATTTTTTAGCCATTCCCAAAGTTCCAGCACACACACAGCATAGTAATAATAATATTAATTTTACAAAGGCTGGCTGTTTAATTGCAATTAACTGTGGCCTTACAAAAGGAAAGATGCACTCTCTGGAGTACACATAAGCCTCATTTATCTTGTAAGGACAGCGAGATGAACCTGGCATGAAATATTAAGATCACAATTGCTATTGGCAAGCCATCTGACGGGAAGCTGTTTAGCTTGAAAGAGCAAGGATTATACAAAGCAGCAAAGAGTAAAAACACAGCAGTGAATCAGCTCCACAAAATGTCCTTTCATTGAGAAGCATCAGGAATGGTGGGCCGTTGGCAGCAGGGGTGGGCAGGATACAGAGGCAGCAACGGCCGCGGCAGGGAATGCCAGGAGGTGCAGGATAAGCTCTGGAAGGAGGGAAGGCTGGAGGAGACAGGTAGCCATGATGGCTTAAAGTGACATGTTGGGTGATTTGGTACAGCTGCCTTTTATTGCAGGCACGCCACATTACTTACAAACTGAATGAGTGCCATCTTCAAGCTAATGAAGTTTCTTGCCCAAACTGCTCCTGCTGGAAAGCTATTCCAGTGCCTCACAGCTTTTCTACTTAGAAAACATTAACTAAAATTTACTGATGGCCAGTTTAGACAAATTTAATTTTGCATCAGCATTAATCTCTGCCTCAGTTACATTCCTTGCCTTTCTGGCATTTGAGGATAAGCGCTTTACTCATACAGCAATATTTCACTCTAGCAAGCACCTAGCTTGACTGCACAAGACGTATCAGCAGTCTCACCAAGGAGCCTGTCCATATCCATGATGGTCTTCAGAGTCATAAACAAAAGCTGTGTGGAGAATTCCAGATGGGGTCTTTCCAGAACCTTTTACTTCCAAAAACTTTACACCAAAACTTCCTTTACTCCACTATTAATATCAGTTACCTGATACACCCTAGGGTATCATTTGCCTTTTCATCTGCCTACCCACATTGATGATTCCCAGTCAGTTGGTTGGTACAATCCTGTTTCCCTTCTGCATTTTTCCCATATTCTCTGCATGTTTAAAAAAAAAAAAAAACAAAAAAACAAAAAACCCAAAAAACAAAACCACAACCAGAGGACAGAATTTTACCTTAGACAAATCAGGCACAAAATTCCTAGTTACTGGAACAGTAAGCAGAAAAAGGAAAGGGGTTCTTCGGAAAACCAACTCTGAGAAAGTTTCTTTCAAAGGGACAGAACTCGGGCTGGACCAAGAATTTCCATCAAGGAACACAAACTTACACAGTGGGCACAGATGGGATTTAGAGCTTGGTTATAAGAAAAAGAAAATCAGGATGGGTACTAGAAAGAACAGCAGGAGAGGATGAGAGGGACCATGTTGCTAAATGAGAATGCACAAGAGGGGAGGGACAGGGGACAACAGCAGCAGATGAAGAAAAAAGCAAAGATCATAACCTTGATGCTGGAAAAGGAAATCTGCAACCCTGAGAAGACCTCCTAATCCAAGAAACTGGGGCACACACATTCTGCATGTAAGCACACAGCGGGCTTCCTAGCTCCTCATCTTTTGCCTCCCTCCGGAGCTGTGAGTGGAGCTGGAAGAGCTAGCAAAGTCCCTGAGAACATGTTAGCAGCCCCTGTGGTATGATCTGCTCTGAGAAATATTGTAAGTATGTGTTTATGTATTTTGCTAACAGTATAGCTGTTGTGCAACATGTTTATGCAATAACTGCAAATAATGTAAGGAGGTCTTTGAATATGAGTTTATAGCAGTTTGTAAAGGTGGTGGTTTTCCCTGGATCCTTGGGGTTTGCTTTTTTTTTTGGTTTTGGGGTTGTTTTTGTTTTGCTCTTCTCACTTCAGGTGCAATGTGCAATTTCTTGATACAATGACAGATGATTACAAGCAATGTTTTCAATACACTTCTGACTGAAGATGCATCTTCATTTGCTAAGATCCGATCAACACATTTTGAAGGACTAAATTTCATTACAATGCCACATAAATCAATCTGATGACATGACCAGGGCCTAAATTTCTAGTCCTGATGTGCTGCAGTCAAGTGCTTTTGTCTCAAATTTGTATTGACTTCTGTGGGAAACAGATTTTCCTCTATGTTGTACGTGACTGAATTTATACTGTAGCATATGAAAGATGTATTGATCACCCTCCCGGACATTTAGTATGAAAAGCTAACCAGAAATCCTGAATAACAACGAGCAACAAAGACAAAAAAAAAAAAAAAGAAAGAAAAAAAACCGTCCAAACAGCTGACCTTACTGCTACAAAGGCAAGGCTGTAATCAACAAACTTAATGTTTGAAAATGAAAAAAAAAACAACAAACACTTGGATTTTAAACATGCCGGTCAGAAATTCTTTAAGAGAGTGAGTTTCCAGTGGAGAATGCCAAACTTGCACAATCAAAACATTACCTGGAGATGGTTCAGTTCTAATATATTTGTTGCAGGGCCCTGCCAAGGATTATGACAAGACCCTCACTTCTGACTATAACCCCAACAAGCAGCCTTGCTAGGCTAACAGGGAGTCTGCCCTTCCAACTCTCCACCCTCTGGCAACGTGCCTTCCAGTTCCCACAGCTCCCAGTTGCCGGCATACTCCCCCTCCAGTGCAGCTCCCCTGAGGGCGTGCTGGGAAGCAGGGCTCTCTGGCTCCCCATCAGTAGCTGAAGAGGAGCCAGAGCCTGCAACCATAGCTGAGCCAGACACTTTGGAGCCGTGGCTCCTAAGACTTCCAGTTTCCTGGCTTCCCTTCAGCCCACCTGGCAGATTAAAGGGCAGCCCAGAGCTTGGAAACATCATTCCCAGGACTGTGTCTTGCAAGGAGCCCCAGCTCTCCCGGCCGATGGCTTCACGCACCCCCCCAGGCAGCTTGCCCTGAGTTCGGGACCCATTCCCTTTCCAGAGAATTTCACAGGTTTGGCTTTCAGTGCAACCCTGAACAAAACCCCAGCTTTTAAATGCTCTAGTCCTCTGCAAGTAGTAATCATCTTTCTCCACACAACTCAAATTTTCATCCTTTAAAAACACAAACAAGTTAATTCACGAGGGAGAACAGGAGCAAACAGTTCCCGGTTTTGTAGATTAGAGAGGTTCTCTGCTTGCATTTGTGCCCCTCTAGCTTTCATGGAGCTGCCTCCAAAACGTGGTTACAGCACTGCCTGCTATGCTTTACGTGCACTCACCTGCCAAACCCCCAGCGTGTGCCAATAAAGGTGCTGGAGACATTCAGGCAGTACTGTGCTGCTACACACCAGCAAAGCTGCAAAATGGCCCTGGGAGCAACAATTCCCATTAAAAGTTCTCAGGAGTGGAAAAAGATCCCGGACAAAAAAACAGTGTATGTAATTTTACAGCTTTCTAACATAGGTTTATATGAAACAAAGGATGAAATTAAGAAGTCGTTTTGTCCTTTGAAATAAAACATAACCTCTAAACAAGAAACTTGTCCTGAAGGTTAAGAAACACTTCAAAACTTAATCACACAAAACCTCCCTGACCTTTCATATCAACCCCGAGGTGTCCTCTCCAGGACAGATGCTTTGTTAAAGCAGTTTACCTAGAGCCTTATTAGCTCCATCAAGAGATCTCACTCTAATTTTTTAAAATTATCAGCCAGAGCACTGAGCACACCCTTTGAAGCCCATGTATGCAGATAGGCTCTAATACCTTTCCCTTCAAAAGGATAGGGCCCATCAACTGTCCCTTGTAATACTTAAAGAAAAACACAGGTGTTCCTCTGGCCTGCAGGAAGAGGAAATACCGCGCTGATTAAAACTTGAACCACACACACCAGGACAGACCTGAACCTCCTCCTGCCCTCTTCATGCCTGCTCTCCCCAGTTCTTCCAGTCAAATGAATGGGCAAACATAATTTGCAACTCATCTCAGGGTTTGCAAATGTAATTTGATAACCTCTAATGAAAGTCAGGGAGAGTGAGGGCAGAAGCAGTGCTGGCCCACAGGGATGGGGTGAGTGTAGGTAATCCATAAAAATCACAACATTCTCAATTTCATGTAAGAAAAAAACCACCTTAATTAGAACTATAATATAGTTTGTATATATATAATCATTAAATCACCCTGAGAAACACATCATAGATTCCCAAGTTAAGACACCTTTTCTTATTCCTAGAAGCTCTTCCAAAAGACCCGTTTACAAGTCCTTCCTCTTCAGATGAGCGATGTGAGAATTCATTCTGCTCTGTCTCTCCCTTCACTTTCCCTACCCATGCTTCATTTTTTGCATCTAGGCTGAAACACACCCTGGAGCACTTACAAGCTACACACCCTGTTTTATATTAAAATATATACACATATAAAAAAATCCCAGCTCACTGTTTCCAAATGTTTTCTCTCCTATGTGTGAGCCACCCAGTGCTGCTAGCACTGCGATACAGTAGTATCGGGGACCCCCATGGCGATCAACCCGCCTTGTGCTGAGCTGCGTAACCCGGGCACGGCCTCACCCCGCGGGAGCCTGCGGCTCTGAACCGCCACGACTGCTATCAGAGCCCAGCAGCGGAGAGACAAAGAGCTTCCTTTGGGAGCAGAGTCAAATTTTCTTTTCCTGGTACAGCAACGCCTTTCGGAGCGGAGCGGGAGAAAAAGCAGGTCATGCGAGGCCTCTGCTCTCCTCTTTGTCCTCGGCAGAAACTAACAGCTGATGGATCCCAAATGCATTCGTGGTGTGCAGAGAAAGTGTTAAATAATGAATTCTTTTACACACATACTGCCTAAGTTTCAATGAAATCACATTGGCTTTTTTTTTTTTTTTTTACCAAAATCAGGCCCACCAATGTTTTCTTTCTTTAAGAGCCAAACAGCATTCTTGGAGAGCAGTTCAGTATCTCAAGAGGTGTAAATCATCACACTCTACCTTATTAGAAACATTTGAAAGAGGGCAAGTGCTTTCAAAGCCATAAACTTCAGATTCCATACATGTTCCAAAGCTGTAGTGAATACACATTCCCGACTCAGAACTGGTTTTAATTTGCAGTCTCTTTAAAGTACAAATGCAAAAGTCTAAATACTAAATCAACTTAAATAAAAATAACAAACCATGTAAAAAATTCTCCATTTGCAACTTTTTTAAATAAACTGAAAATAGGAATCACTCAAATGCCTAAAGCAATGCAGTGGGTGTATGTCCAGTGCAAAGGTAGCCTGCAGCTCCTGGGGAAAAGCAGTATAATCACTGCTCCACCATGGATTACTTATGGTCACAAGCCTGACAGAGCATTATAAACTAAAGCAACAATTCTCACTGCCTGCTGCAGAAGGCTAAAAATCCCTAGACACAATGAGAACAGCAGAGTGAAAATCACATGACACTTAAAGAAAAGAAAAAAAATTGCCATATACTTTGCAAATACAAACAATTAAGTCACGAGGAGATAAAAAACATACCTGAAAGCATACCATTTATGCCAAAGCATGCAGTTATAATTTCTCAGCAGCAACAGTTGTTATGGTAACTGGCCGAGTGCCCTTTGCTCTCCAGCAAGCCTTTTAATTAAAGATATTGCCAGTTATCTCTAACCGCAATCACTGTCCTGGTGATCAGATGGGAGCGAGTGCTGCAGCACATCTCCCTTAGGAAATCATGGCGCCAGCACTCAAAAGGCAGCTATGGTAAGAGCAGAGTTTTCAAATACACGTTAAATATACATGCCCACAAAAATTTGTGTTCAAAGGTGCACACATGAAGCGGATAAAAATGCACTCGCTGATGTAAACATACGTGTGCTTGCAAATGCCTAATTAAAAAAATTAGCTCTTTGTGAAAATTCTCAGGGAACTAGGACTACTGAGAAACGCTAGTGTTGGGAATTGGGGGAGCACAGGTTAAAATTGTAACTGGGTGGGAAACTTTTTTCTTCCCACATGTAAACTTTAATGATGGAAATCTTTCCATAAGAGTTTTCAGTATTTCAGTAGAGTTTAAAATCAAAACAACATACTTTTAAGGAAAAATGGAAAAAAAACCCTCTGAAATTATAATTTTCTACAAAACTTTACTGTTAATTAAAAAGTAGCCTTTCTTCCTGAATGCAACGTTTTGGCCAAGCTTATTTGTAAAGCATCTGGAATTTACAGTATTTTACTAACACAGAGGAGATGGCTCACTGGTCTGTATTCAGAGAAAGCACCTTTTGTCAGCAACTGGTGGGGAACAGCTGAATAAAGAGCACAAGAATAAGTGCCATTTAATCACCAAGAAGCAGCGTTCTTTCTCTCTAATCCATTGTTAGGAGAAAATGCTGTATTATTGAGAACCTATTAGTGACAATACGGACTTGTACTGAAACATGGGACACAACTAGAAGGTTTACTTCAAGGTACTAAGTGGTCAAGAAATATTATTAACTTCAAGTATTAGCACTTAGCAAAGTGATTTTAACCCCTCAAAGTCCATAACACACAAGCCATTCAACCTACAAGCAAGCTGATCGAACACCAAAGCTGGGTCTCACTTCAAAGCAGCCACTGCTCTGAGCAATAGCTCAGACAAGACAACCTACCTTTCAGCCTAAACTGCTCTTTGATTTTATGTTTATCCGTAAGAAATCTTTAAAGACATTGAACATATCAAATATACAAAACACAGGCCTTTAATAACAAACATTGCTTACTGGCTTACCTTGTTTTAGTACAGGAAAAAAATAGAGCAAAAAATGGAACTATAAATAAGCTTCCAGGGTTAATAATGACTTGCAACTATGCGCTGAGTACAAATATATTATGCCCAAAGTATAATGATCCCCCAGCAGCCAGCAAACATCAAGAGGCAAGAACAATAAGAAAAACATCTAAGTGGGCTTTAAAATCATCAGTTTCCTAACAAGTTTGAACAGGGATAAAACATGCCATGACCTTATACAGGCACAAGACTTGTGCTTCGCAGAGTACACAGCGACTTACACTTCTATTTTTCTCCACAATCCTAATTATACCATATGATGAGGCACTAAATTCTGTCAAGTTGGTCTTTATTAAATTCTGATTGCTATCCTTGGAAGCAGAATGAAGTCATTTCAAATCATTACCTCCAGAATGATGAAAATACAGTGCTTAGATGGAATTAGTGTGAAAGAAAAACTCAGGCTTTTTTTCCAGTAGGAAAAAAAATAAAAATGTCACAGGTGTTCCTGCAATAACACCACCTCAGGCCTTGGTGGTTTTGGGTCAAAGAAGGTGACAGAGGTCAGATCAGGTCAATACCTTGATGCGAGACCTCCAAGAGAAAGCAGAATACTGAAGGGAATACTGATGGTGATTCCCTGAAGGTGACACTCAGCCCTTTGAGCTGCACTGCAGAGGTTCATGACTCCAGGAGGCAGTGGAAAAAGCTTGTCAACAGCGGCATAAGTTACTGTGGTTTTGCACGCGCTGTTTACCAGAGGAGACAGGTCTTAACCACTTGTGGTTACTCAAAAAGAAAAGAGAGAGTTATTAATTCCAGCGAAACAGAGCGATTCATTCAAAAAACAACCCAAACTCAAAAAATAACTAAGCAGAACAAACAAAAACACAAACCCCAAGAAACCCTCAGGGAAAACAGCTATGAGAAAACAGCAGAAACAAGGAAAACCACTTCAGGAAACGGACATAAAAACAAGTTGCTGCAAGGTAAGCAAAGAGCATATTGCTCTCTACCAGTAACTGCTTCTGCTTATACTCTTACCCAGCAGCTCTCCCAGAATGACGAGCACTTGTACCTCATCTCTCTGGACTAAACTCTAAACATAGACAGGGACTCAGATCAAAGGGTTTGTTATCTGCCATGCAGGCCTCCACAGGACAAAGGAAGTTTTCATGATGCTTTCCATCTCCAGTCTTCAATCGAAATGAGGAGAAAGCTATCTCAAGGCAGAAATAAAATCCACCTACAGAACCTTCAAATTCTTTTTGAGTAGGTTTTGGGTTTTTTTTTTCTCCTCTGCATTCTTCTGTACTATATACCAGTTTGTGTTTTAGTCATGGGATAAGTCTCCCAAACCTATGGATTAGCAGAGGGATGAAAGGCAATGGTATACAGGAATAAAGATGTGTTTTTACCTTTGAAGTGAGTCACTAAAGGCTGCCAGCTTGGAAAAAGGAAAAATACCTTACCCTTGTGTGCCAACACAGCTACTGTGGATTTTTGCACATAAATAACCTTGCATGCAGTGTAGGTACCTCTATAAATGGACGTGTCTGGTCATACACCAGCAGTCCACACCTGCTGTGTATCGCATAACCCAGCCATTGTAGCTCTTCCTTGAACACCACAAAAAGAGACGATGTTATTACGAATATTTGCAGCAATGAACAGGGAATTACCCTGAAACAGGACACAAGTTCCATGAGAACTTGCTAGGTATTAAGCAATAAGACTTTCCACACTTTTCCCAACTACCAGCTCCAGCTTTTACTCTGTAACAGTTGCCTTGTTTTGACACAGACAAGTCTTGAAAAGAAGCATACAAATAGTGTTGACTATTGAAAAGCACTGCTACACAACAGGTAACATAGGAAGTTCTAGCTAATAGAAGTCAAAAGACAGGCGTTCTTTTGACTAATTTTTGCCCTGTATACACACAGATTTCCGCTATTATTCTAGATTATGCCAGAACCTGCTCCTGCATGTGACTTTGGCAGGGACTGAAAAAGTGCAAGAAAACCAGCAGTGCAAAACTGTGCTTCTGTATTTGTTTGTTTGGTTTTCCATGTGCTTGCCAGATAGTGAACTCTTACTAAATGTCCTTCAAATCAGTTTAATGTTAGCTAATGACAGAGATACAAAGAATACCTGCACTTTCCATCAACTTCACTCTGCCCCAGTCTCAGGTATGCAGGCGTGCATCACCGAGGCTGACCCCGCTCACAGAGCACACAATGTAAATCATCAGATCTCTTGTAAAATCAGCAGTGCAGCTGATCTTACAAGATACCAAGACCCACACCTGCACTGCTAAAAGGAGGAGCAAGCCATCAGCGTATGCATACTTTTTCCCCTCCATTCATCTTTCAGATTTATTCTTGTCACTAACAAAAGCCATTTCCTCTATGAACCTTACAGAAAAGAAAGAGAATAGCAAGGAAATAGCTTGATAAATTGTACATTACTTACAGCCCGATCAAAGCTTACTAAAATTCAATTGAGTCTTTATATTGACCCAACAGACTTTGGGTCAAGCTTTTAAGGACTAACTTAATTTCAACCTTGGCATTTAGAGTGCCTAAGTTTTCATTGTGAAAATACCAACTTTCCAATGTTTGGTGGAATCTCTCTGTTTGACTCAGTCACAATATGGATTTAAAATTTATATATTATCAAAGCTATAAACAAAACCAGTAAGGAAAATGTGTTTATTTCCAAATGGAAAAGGCATAAAGCAATCCTGGAATATCATTGTCATGAGAAGTGAAATCTAGTAATTTGATTTAGCACGGGATTATCAACTGGTCCCAGTGCACCTCTTTAATAGCATTTGCTGTACTTGTAGAGTTTAAAGCCAGGCCTGCATTACATAGGACCTGGCAGGTGCTTTTCATTTCTTTATGCGTGGGTACACATAACAGCTTTCTCTTCAGGCAATCAGGTAGATCTTTACAGCACATTTCACTAATAGTTGTACAGACATAAACAAAGCAATTAATTATTAACTTGTTAAGAAACTAAAACCACCTTTCTCTTAAGCAGGAGGGTGCTTTCTGTTACTACTTTTTCATTATTTCCACAAAAGATGGAAGTAAAATATAGCACAAAAAGCACCACCTGCATTAGCACTATATTGAAGATGATAAAAATTTCCGAACTACGCTATGTCTGCTGTACAGCAGTAATGTGGAGCCAGGTACAAATCACCAGAGGCCACAAAGATTCACCAATTTACATCTAGAGCACATGTGGCCCTATCAAAGCAAACACAGGGTCAAAGACAAGAATTACAAGAAACAACTGGTAAATGTTAAAATCAATTACCACTGTTCATGTACTAAATACCTAGCAACTAGATCACATGCCTAGAAATCATATTCCTTGTTCCATGAGAAAAATTATTCCCTACAGCTATGACAGATTGCCATAAGCCTAGCAGTCAACTTTTCCCATTTCTCACATACTATAATTTTCAATATAAAATTAGTGCCAAGCAGTTGCATTTTTTGGCCTCTAGTTTGAAAGTAAATCCTTACAATTCTCTACTGAAAATTATGATCAAATTAGAATTTTCATCTTCCTGCTTATGTTGGTGTTACAGAAGCAAAAAATACAGTCTTTTACAAAATAGAATTTTTCCAGTGCTCTCATGCACAGAAAACCATGCAAGTGCCAAGAGCCAACGCAGAGAATGGAGCAATAAGAGAATATCCTCTGAAACCCAGCAACCTCCCTCTCAGTGGCCAACATGGTAGCTAAAAAAGGAAAAACAAACCAAAAACCCTCCCCACAT
>JAVJGJ010000030.1:32983476-33002162 GCA_035590215.1 Microhierax caerulescens | reverse complement strand
TTTTTTATTATTTTTTCTTAATGTTATCTACAGCTTCATGCCAACTGTAATCAATCCAAGCTTCTGTAGCTTGCAAGAGATGGCTTTAAAGCAATCATTTTGAAACAAACTATAATGAAAGTCTCATCTCTGAAGTGTAGAAAACACACAAAAGCTGTTCTGGACTCCCTTCTGTACAGATTCTGTGCATGTCTCCAGCTTGTTGCTTTTTATTTATTTATTTTAGAAGATAATCTCTGAAAAGAAATTGGAACATATCCATTCAGTCAGATGGTTGTAAAATCAGCTCAGTCTACGACTGACTCTCCAGCCAAAAGTGCAAGTCTTCAGTCCAAATGATTATTCTACTTTTGGAAAAAATCTGGTGAAAGATCATGCTTATACTATATGGGTCCACTGAAACTGAAGCACAAACAAAGCTGAACAGGTATTAATATCCATTATGCAGATATTTAAAAGACAAATATAATTGGATATAACACTTCGATTTATATTTTAAGAATTCAAAGTCTCCAATCTGTAAGTTAGGACAAACCTCTTAGAACTGAGACCGTGTTGGTGCTCTCTCATCACACAGCGCCCCAAGTTCAGGGCATGAAATCACCTTGGTTTTAACTCTCTAACAACAGAGAGCCTCAAATGCATTTGTGACTCTATGTCAGTGTAGTTGCAACTTCTAGAGCAAATCCTGGAAAATAGATATAATGAGCATGCTTCAGGGAAGCTACTGAGGAAAAAAAGAAAACTAGACAATAAAGAAGGAAAATTGAAAAGGAACAGATCAATGCATTACAAGTTATCAAAGCTTTTGCTGTGGTTTATATAATAGCTTAGTGTTATGACACTGAATGCAGATACAATTGAAATATAAGATCATCACCCTTTGTAAATTAAAATGGTAAATTTACTATGTCTGATTTACTAACTAGACATAGTAATAATAATGGTACATTTACTAAGTCTCTAGCCAGGGCTTTCACCTACTGTCTTCTCACTAATGCTGTACTCTGGTATCCTGGTTGTCAAAAAATACAGGAGATAGAATAAATAAATACAAATAAATTCAGGACAACTGAAAACTAGTGAAAGCCAAGGATACTTTATATGAATGAAAATTAGGCCAAGTGCTATTCTCAGTCTTGCTATTGCACCATGTTACTTTGAATTTGATTTCCACCTGCTTCAGTTTCTCCAACAAGAAAGCTGGGAACTTCATGCAAACTTGGAAGCACTTAGAAGTCAACAAATAAAAGGAGCTCTATAATGCAAGTCTATTATTATTTTATTTATAACACCACTCATTGCCATTTATGGAAGAAAAATAAAATAAATTTATATACAAAAGCCTTCTGTTTCAACCAATCTCAACAGCCATATCTAATCTCAACAGACCTAATCCACCACTTACTGAAGGCAGTGGAAAGGCTCATACTGACTTGAGTAGGCTTCGGCTCACATTCCTGCTAGAGAGGACAGGGTAAGTGTAAGGGCTCTGCCCTACAAGCAGATTTTATGCTCAGTTGCCTCTGAACCTTAAAGGATTGCAAGATGGACAAATAAGTGGCAATAGGTAGCAAACACATCAGATCTTCATTTTTAATAAAAATTAGATTTTTCCTCTGTGTGTGAGCATAACATGAAATGTACACATAGGTACAAATTCCATACAATGGGAGTGGTGCAGCAATGCAGAATAGATGCCATTTCTGACTTCAAAATCCTCAGGAAGATAAGCAAATAGCATGTGTAAAACAAACGCCTAATTTTTGTCTCCCATATTTAAAGCACACTGGTGAAACAGGGAGGGAAATAAGCAATTAATCCAATGTTCATTCAAGATTTGTTTGGACAATGGACTGGGGGGAGAGTTGGAAAGGAGAGAATCAGGCCCTCCTGGGAGCATCCTGGGGCATCTGCTGCAACTGGATCTTCCTGTGAAATGATGTGCTGAAAGTTTCAACTTTGTGTGTACAAACCCACCCCACCAAGGTCTTGACTCCTTCATCTTTGTTCATTTCCTGTGATCCAAACAGAGATACTCCCACTTTACTCCAACACCCTCAGCATCTGCCTGCTGGGCTACAACATTGCAGATTTTTTCCTTGACTTGCCTGGTACCAGCTGCACAGTTCATTGGCTAACTTGAAATGGTTAAGGTAAAATGAAAGACAAATAATATAAATAACCCATACTTCTGGCTGTGGAATGAAGATGTTTAGCCCAGCCACGCATGGAGCAGGTCTGCTTTTCAGGCAAATCCATTACAATACATGACACCAAAAAAAAATCTTGTATAAATATCTCAAAAATATAGCTAAAAGTATACGCTAAAAGTAAACCAAGCACAGAATGGACTTCAGCAGCTCTCCTGCTGCCTAGAACTTTTTCATTAGGAAGCAGCTAAAAGTAACTAGCAGACAAGATAGCTCAACTGGGAGTTGAATCACTTTATATGGTCTGGTTTTCTCTAAGCACTACAAGTATTCTCATTGCATTTTCACCTTTCCTGAAGAAACTACTGAAAACTAAAAACCATACGTAGCTGGTTTAAAGCCTAAAAATGAGAACAAGCTGCTGTTCAGAAAGTAAGTAATTTATAATAGATTCAAATAATTAGGATTAACCAGCTTCATAAAAAAAAAAAAAAATCATTATTCAGGGCTGTGTTTTGGAAACCATTTCTACCTTATTTTTCTTGGTAACACAATTTCACACTACAAAAAAGGCACCAAATGATGAAAAGCATTTGTTTCTTTCTAGTTCTTAAGTAAAACCAGCAATGTTAAACAGATCAGATATAATAAATACAGCTATTTCAAGGGAAAGAAAAATGTTTTCCTGTCCTAACTCTGAGTGACAAGAGAAAATTTTTACCAGCTTGCAACTCTACTTTATTAAAAGCGTTCAATTTTATTTAATTGGATATATATGTATATGTTATATTGGGCTTCTTTGTTGCATTTTTCAAATTAATCATATACCATCGAAGCAACATTTTAAAGTGAGTGGATGTTCTAGACACCTTTAAAAATTCTTGTCTGTGGCAGCCACAGTCTCCTACCCCATATTTTTAAAATTTTGATACTTGGATTACTCCGGCAGGAAGGCGATAGTCCTTGAATAGAGCTTTTTGTTCAGCGTTCTAATAGCTTCCAGCACTTGCCCCAGCCCACAAGATACATACCAAATTTAGTTAGACATCTAGGCCAGACGTGAAGAATTTCTCTGTAGAACTAGTAAACTCCACTAGTTTAACATTTTGGCTTCTTGAGGGCAAGGAGGAGACAGCAAGGCAGCAACGGTGCCTTGTAGAAGACCAGTGACACATGGTAGTTCTTAAAAGGAAGTTAATGAATGAGACTACAAACCTCTGCAACCCCTGAAACTTCCCTATTTCAGATTTTTAAAATTTATTTTTTAAAAAAAAGAATTGTCCATCCTTCACCATATTCAACCCTATATCCTGAAAATGAGGGCTGCTAAGAGATAGACATAAAAATGTTACAGTTCAGCTTGCCATGTAATGTTCCTAGAGCTCAAACCCACTGTGTGTTTCCCTGTGAAGGCAGTAAAGAAATTTCAGTCAGCTTGAAGCAACTCTTCTCTTTCCAATTTGTTTTAGATTTGTTACCAAGAGTTAAACCTAATAGAAGAAACCGGTAGGCAATTTGTACTCTTGCATTAAATTATTGTGGTTTAAGCCCATTTATTTTGATCGTTGTACTAATCTTCTCCCACACAGAAGTGTTACAAAGGAAATAAATTTCTATCACACAAAATGATTTACCAGTTTGAAAAGGGGAGAGAGAGCAGTGGAGAACCCCCCAACCAGAGCCTGGAAAAGCCTGGCCTTGCCTCCTGCTGAACACACAGGATGGACACTCCAGGCAGGAATCTCCTACAAGATACTTTCTTACCCGCAGTCCACTCTCAAGAGGGTTTTTGAGCTTTTGGAAGAAGCCCTTCTCCCCGGGCTGAGCAATTGTCTTGTGGGAGGAACCGTAGAGGCAAATGCCTGCAGAGCACTGGGAAACCACAGGGCTGCGACTGGGGGGATCTGCAGCAGGGCCAGGGCAGCGCAGGGCCTTCTGGGAGACCATGAGAACTCACTGCTGAATTCCAGCCTGGCGTTCCTCATTTGGAAGTAATTGCCCTGTGCAATCCATCAGGAGGGGCCAAAGAAGATATCTTTGTGAAGTGGAAAAAAATGAGTTCTTAATTTATATATGACAATTAAACCAAATTGGATTGATTCCTCTTTTTTTTTTCTTTTTGGTTTTTTTCTTTCTTTTTTTTTTTTTTTTTGGAAGACTTTAAAATGAACTATAAGTCAGAAGATCTGCCAAGGCTCCCTTCCCTAATTAAACACATAACTTGTATTTAAACCTTTTTAGTCCAGCTGTTGAGAGACTGTGGAATTGTGGAGATGTATGGTTTGTGGGAAACATTGTGTTCCTTCTTGAATTCTTCAGCTTTCACAAAAGACAGCATGTGAGAACTTTCCATAAATACAAACTGTGTTTTCTAATTAAACTACTGTCACTTCTATATAATGAGTTAGCAAACCAAATGAAAGCTTAGACAAATATTTTCAAAGTTAAAGCAGTCAGCTTCAAACGAAATATGCAACTTCTCACTATAGCCATACCTTTAGTAACTCAAGCAACAGATTTTTAAGAAGAAGTAGTCCCCTATACCCGATTTTGACAAGGCATTGCCGCTGAATGACTGCAACACACAAAGGGTACGGGTAATACACCAGAAGGCTTACACAATGAAAGATTAGAATAACCGTATTTTCTCTTTTAAAACGTCAAATTCCATTTTAGAAGGAAATTTATTGGCTGTAGCTACACCAGCCTCAGAGTTCAGAATGAGACATGCCCACTTCTTACGGAAAAGGTTGTTTCCCTGCAATTTAAGAGTTTAGGCTGGTTTACCAGTGTCGATTATTAGATAGAGACAAAACAAGTGTTTGGAGTTTCATCACCTCCATTCTACTGGAAGTGCACATGAAAGTTATATGAAATACTATGTACTTGCCCAACAAAACAGTGTTTTCCTTTTGCTGCATTTCTTGTTTTATTACTATCAGATTGGCTTTCTATGAAAAAACAGTTCTGCAGGTATTACATACTCAAAGCTTTCTCTAGCTTAGAAAAACAAAATAACTGAGAAATATCAAAGACCTAATCCTGTAGAAACAGCTCTTTGAAAAATCCAACTGTTTTCAGCCCTAAATTAAGCAGTTTACTTGTTCATTTGTAAAGTATAGAACAGGTCAGGACTTTCTATAGCCCAGTCAGGCTACCTCACACTTCACCTCACTTCCAGCATCCCCCACATCCAACTCAAGGCACACTCTCAAACATCACCTTTAGAAGCCAGCCTGACCCAGTTAATGCCTTATGCAGAAAATTCTTCCTACCTACTTGGAATAATTTTAAATGCATAAATTAATGTATCAAAAATCTAACAGCTCTTACTGTTGCCCAAACAAAATCATTTGCTCTGTTTTACACTAACTCTCTTACAACAGGTTTGTTATATCTCTATATCCTATATTCATTTTGTTGTACCAGATTTTCTTACATCAAATGACAAAACTAGTAACTGGCTTCCAGCTCAAGCAGCTCCCTGCCTGAGCCTGGGAGGATGCTTTTCTTGCACTGCTTCTTACATTCCTTCCCAAGTGTTGTCTACTGGCCATCCATCATCAGAGACATGGTGCTCATTTACATGGGTCTTTGGTCCAGACCTGTGGCTATCTTCTGAACCCAGGACTACTAAGTGATCAAGCATCAGATGGAAATAGAGTAAACTATCCTGGTTCCACAAATAACAAATACACACACTGAAGAACAGCTCTTTAGCAGGGAATTTGCTTTCATAGCGGCTGATGTGAATCAGCACGTCTTCTATTGTCAGAGACTTATTCAGACGAGTTTTCATCTTTTTTCTCTAACAGTAGGAGGCCCTGAACGACCCATTTCTGCTGGCTGCTCACACCCACGGCAGAGAGTGGTACTAAGGGGAAATGGGCTCTTCTATTCCCATTAACAACTGTCAGCTTCATGGTTTTGTAATGCAAGTACGTTGGCACTTCCCTATTCAGAAGCCCCTTGCACATAACAGAGTGGTGTTACCCTAAGTAACAGCAGCCACAAAGGAGAAGGCTGTGAAGAGCTCAAGATAACATCAGCCTTTGGAGATCTGACCTGCTTCACTAGATCAGAGCTAACCAAATAAAAATCACACTACAGCTTTTCCATTCTCATCACAAAATTCTCCAAACCTTTCCCACCTCATCTCCTATTAGAGCAGCACTAGCTGCCTGAAGGTTGAAAAGATTTCACCTTATCCTTTCACACTTAGGTCATCATTACACAATCTGAAGCCTTTAGCACAGAGCATCGCAAGTGGATTCCCCAGGGTCTTCTCACAGTCTAACAGCAATGCCAAAAAAGATGTAGCAAAGGCTAATGGAAAGCCACTTCTGTATGGGCTGCTATAACCATTTTGCAAACCTCAATATTTGTTTTAAAGACATCTCCCGATGTGAAAAATGGTTCTACTTCGTTGTTAAAATGAGAATGTCGCAGACAGTTAATCTTGACCATTTATTTTATATCATCCAAACCAAAATATTGATGCATCTGGACAAAGTCAGCCCAAGAAAAGAGCACCATTCCCAAAGCATTCATGAACACAACCAACAGATCGTAAATCGTAACTATCCAGAACTGACCACAATTAAATAATCTGTCAAGGGAGGAGGTAGGCAGCCGTTCTGGCTAGGTTCAGACCGCTGATAGAAATTCAGAAAAGTCTCAATTAAAATATCAACAGTTTGTTGGATTGGTGTCTCCGGAGTCACTGAGTTAAGACAGTCTAAGCTATAATAAACCCCCCAGGGTAGGTCAAATATTTATTAAATTGTTGCGCCCAAGAGACTCTCACAAACTCAGGAAAAAAAAAATCATTTATATGCTTCAATCAGACTCTGTTCAGGACAGCGCTGTCTGCACAACTAGCACATTCACAGGTTCAGCAGCAGGGAAACTTAGGGCAAGTCCACCTGAGAGCTCAGCTTGAGTACCTCCATCTGCACAACCATCTTACTGCTAATGGTGAAAAGGGTGATGTTATGCCATCCTTACAGAAGGAAATTAGTGCTACAAGACATAGCACTGCCAGCTGTGGCTGTGCACTGGGAGTCACGGTATCATGTAAAATCATTAACTCTTGATTTAAAGAATACAAAAACCCCATGGATTGAAAAACAAACAAACAAACAAACAAACAAACCACAAAATCCTTCAACACCTCCAATTTTTCTTCTTCCGTACCTTAAAGAAATTCAAGCTAAGTTGACGGCCATGGGATTCCTGGCTCTGAAAACAGGGGAGGATCAGGGCAGAAAGTGACCACCCTGAGTGCAAGACAATAGCTGCACCTGAATGCCATTGCTATTTAAAAACATTACAGATAGAAGGAAAAAGAAATTTCTAGGCAGAGACCCGAAGTTTAATTCCAGCTCTGCTGAAATCAACAGTTTTGCCATGAACTTCAAAGGAATTGTGAATCATGCCCCACTCCACCCCCATCTGCCAACAAAATCAGCAGAACTGAAAAGGATTTTAAATATTACTAACTACATCCCCCCAATTAGCAGACTGCTTATACCACTTAATAACTTCAAATCTGTAAGAAGGACTGAGTCTGCAGTCCTCTTTTTTAAACAAAAGATGGATTGCTAAAATGGAAAATGCTATTGCAAGCTGCTTCTGGATGCACCACTTCTGCCAGGACCATCAGAGAGCAGCTCAAGTCACCGTCTACACAGTTCTTTGGTGTCTTTTTCGTTGCAACAGCACCCTAAGACCCAGAATAATAAATCTACACATGCTATTGTTTCCTGCTTGGTAATTTTCACTTTACATCTCTGAATTGCAAAGAATTGGGACCGGTGGGTGGCGTTACCCATATAATCCACACACCCTCCCTTTATTTGGACATCTAGACTTGATGACAGCCGCGATGCTCATCATCATATGAAGCACAGAAACCTACAAACTGAGTTTTCATACTCTACAGTAACAAAGACACATACATATAGAGACAGCAGCAGTTGCTGGGAAGGATCTAAAGCACTCCTCTGTTTAAATCAATGCAAGAAACGCTGAGAGGATGTACTGAGACACTTTAATTGTTTAGGATTTATTCAGAGTTCATTTCTTAATCATAATATGGATTACTTCAAAACTATGCAGGAACAGAAATCACATTCACAAACCCCAAAGTATTACAATTATTTAGGCATATAACTAGTGTTTGATCAAATGTCTCTTGCATGCCAAAAGACAACCACACAAGTAACATGGCATTTCAATTTATTCTCTATATGCCTCTAAATTACATTAATTAACCAAACCATGACCTTAATATTTCCATTACAGTACTATTTTTAAAGTGAACACAAAAGCATGGATTCATCTAGGTATATCTTTATTTTTATGAAAACACTTCTTTGCGATCAGTAATAAGATCTCCCTGCTGTACTTCAGTCTGACCTCAAAAGAAAACTAAACAATTATTTCTGTACCACTGTGCAAATTATGAAAAAAATAAAGGAGCATTTCTTCCCATCATGTCTTGTTTTACAATAAAGAGGTACTTTCCTGGCATAAAACCCTCAATGTTTTACGTTCCCTTTAAACCATCTACAGCAAGTCACTCAACCTGAACAAAGTTGTGCATTAACTGACTGTATCCATTTTTCTTTTTGTACAAATGAAAAGAAACAACATATAAGTGAGGAAAAACACATCAAGCTGAATGTAACACATTCAGATTTTGTGACTGTTGGATCATACAAAGCTGTGTGTGTTACACAGAGCTTATCAGATCTGGACTGTTATGCGTATTTACACAAACTATACACTATGGTTAATAACTAAATATAAGCATCCATAAAAACAAATTTGATCAAGTGATATGAACAAAAAAAAAAATCATTCTTGCAAATTGAAATCTCAATTTGAATAATGTAAAGATAAATTCTTCAACTGTAAAAGTCTCTATATTTTATTTCAAGAAAAAGTCATGTCCAAGGTATTCTGAAAATTTCGTAATTCTTATCACTTTTCTTTTTAAAATGAAAAAAATACAGAGAAGTACAGGTAGTAACCATGCTATCATCTTCAGTACTATTCATAGCAATATTAGGTAATTAGGTTCAAAACAATGAAACTCCTTTCATTTGAAGCACCACTTTAAAATATTGCCTTAAAAACTGCTAGATGTTTTTTTCCATTGACACAACAGCAGCAAAAGCCACACTGCATGACATTTAATATTATTTGCATATTTGTGTCTTTAGACATGCAGATAAGTATGGCATTTCTATCACTTAAAGCTTCACTGTTAAAGTCCATTGGAAAAAGTACTCAAAGAATCGCCGAAGAGGCTATGAGCACATGGCTTGATTTTTATGTGAAAACCATTTGAATTACATGTGCTAACTAGTTCTTTTCACAGCACTGTGCTCCTGACAGAATTTATCAAATCAATGAGCTCCTTGGGAATGAATAAAGTTATGAATCAACATAACAAACAACGACTGTCCTTAGTAGCTTGATAGATCTTATCACTGCAAAATAATGATAGGAATGTGCCTCATCCCAGTGCCCGCATGATTGCTATTTGTACATCTGGTCAGGAAGCACAATGCAGCCACTCCTGACTCCTTGCAAGCATTAAAGCCCAGACAGAGCTGCAAAGATAAACAGTGCTTTTGACGAGGCACTCACTTTGATGAAATAAGATTTATTCTCAAGAATTACTGGAGCTGCTCACAGCTTTCACGAAGAAAATAAAGAAAAGGAAAATACATAGGCTGCTGGAGTGAGACTAATGATGATATATGCTTGACATTAAAACTGCTAAAACCAGGCTGCGTGTTGGTAAGTTGTGTCATGTGCCTGGGAGTCTGGGCATTGGCTTTTGAGTCAGGAGCCTCTAGTTTCTCGTGCTGCTTTTAACAATAACTTCTTTTGTTGCTCTGGCCAAGTCATTGCTGCTACAGCAAGAAGAGGCCAGGGCTTACCCACCATTTGGAGGCAGTGTGCTTCAACTGGTATTTGCAACATGCTTTAAAAACTACAGTCTCACCATGCAAGTTCTTTGAACTATTATTATGAAACCAGCATTACAGACAGGCAAGTGGCAGGGACATTTGCCAGTGGCAGGAAGAAAAGAGTAGATCCAAGTGCCGTGACATTTTGTACAACTTACCTCACATGAGGACAGGGAAAAAAACACTACTCCCTGTGCATTTAACTTAATGCTTATGTTCATGTTCTTGCTCATTTATCTACTATATCTATTGTATTCTTCTGGAAAATAAATAGCAGAAGAAAAAGCTGTGGTAGGCAGGCACTGCAGCACAAACTTCGCTGTAACAATTCAGAGGACCACTTCAGTGGCCAGGCAAAGATAAATGAAGTTTGCTGTTGAGTGACTTCCCACTCAGCAAAGCAAAGCCACCAGTTACCCTGCAGATAAGGTCTTCGACAGCAAGTCCAACAAAAACGAGCAGGGCACTCACTAGAGATGTAATGAGATGAGGATCCTCACCTTTTTGCTAATGGAAGTCTAATAAATCTATACTTTCTGCAACCTTATTTCCACCACTCTAAGCATAACAACTCCCATTCTGTAGGTCGTTGCAGGGCACTACACAGAGCGGAGCTGGTCACACTGGAGACATCTCCTCTTCCCTCCCTTCAGCACAAAGCAGCATCAGCTGTACCACAAGCATCTGAAGAACCTTAAAGATCATGTATAACAGCAATTCCATGAAAGCTATTCCATCAGCTAATGGTTTGGTCTATATGTCCCTCGCTGTTGTTTAAGACCATAGTTAGTCCTAATCTCAGTGGCCAAGGACAACTTACTGCCTTCCTTTTTGTGGCAGCTCTTTAACATACTGGACCACATTACCAAATCTGCCCTCTCATGTCTGCGCGTAATAAATTCAATTTAATAACAACAGTTCCATTGTTCAGTTCTTTTACTTTTGCCCCCAGTCACAGAGATTATGAAGATATGCCATAACGACAGAAAGCAACAGGCTGAATTCTCTTTAAGAAACAGCCCAAGTCATCGTCGCCTTTCCTCTCCAGATGGCAATGCCAGACGATGTGCTTCCTTCAGTAACATAAAATGGCAGAGTCTGGAAGCACAGCACCAGAGCTAAAGCAAAGTCCAAACAATTCTGCGAGACCAGTAATTGTAGCTAGCACAATTCTGATGCCTATAGCCCACTACCCTCCTAGGAGAGCAAAGCACCCCACCTTCAGCAGTAAGCCTTTTCCTCTCATTTCAGCCCTCCTGCAGCATAATCCTGAAGCAAATCTTCCTTTCCTCCCCACTGAACATAACACCATGTGCACAGCACTCTCCATGAAGGGGGTGTAGGGCTTAAATACTTTGCAGAAGCACAGAGCAGTTTTAGTTGTACACCCTCAAGAGAAAGGTACAGGCATCTGAGAAAGCAGGGCCACACATTCATTATGCCCTGAACCACCTCAATATTATGTGTATGTTTTTCTTAATCAAATTGCAATTGTTTAAAAACAATTTTAATCTCTATCCCCCTACGACTCATTCTGAATGCCTCCAGCAGCAGCAGCTGCTTAGTCTTACCTTATTTGAAAAACAAAACCTAAACAAACAAAAAAATGTCACCCTAACATTCCCAAAACCCAGCATCAAGAAATTCATCCAGCAGAACTTTGGAGGGGAAGTGTGAAATCCCATACCTGCTGCATACCAGCGTTTTGCATGCACTTCAGTGACATCCAAATTTCACCTTTCATAGACTTACAGCTGTGCAGTGTGAGCATAACATGTCACCATGGATATTGGTCCAGATTCCACATGCTTCAAACAGAAGATTTATAAGGTAAAACACCATGTAAGCCAGCAAAGAGAAAACAGACTTCTTATTTGCTCATTTTAATACCAACCTGAAATAATTACAGTTTTTTCCAACAAGCAGCTGTGGCAAAACAGAACAAACTGCGGATTACCTCAAAAAAAGCCAAAGGCTTCCACCATGGAGACCTTCAGTCAGGTGTCTTCCTATCTCCTGAGGAGAGAACACAACAGTTCTTCCCCAAATGACAGCAGAGAGAAGTTAAAACTAGAAATCAGAAGTCTGTGTTAAATCATTTCCCAAATTAAACATGTTTTAATAAAAAAAAAAAAAAAAGGAGAAAAGGGAGTAACTACAGAAGGCCTGGGCCAACTCACTCCACAAAGACTAGCTGAATCCTTACTGCAGCCCCCGTTGTAAGCGGGGTATCTAATCACTCAGTCATGACTACTATGCCAGCTGCCCACACCAGGTCCCTGGGTATCATCAGTTGCAGAAACCAGTGCCTCAGTCATGCTAGTGCAATAGGCTATTAGACTCAGGATGGAAGTTTGATTTTTGTTGCTGTTGTTATTCCTCCTTAATCATAATGCAGAGAGTGTTCAAACGCTGCTACCTCAAATTCCTTCCCTGACAAAACGCATGTTTTCTGATTCCATGCTTAATTCTTATAGATTCCTACCCTTGCACATGAAGAGAGAGTAACCCAAATACTAGTCCATTGACATCATTGATTAATTAATATTAGTAAGGGAGAAAACTTTAGCTAATACTGTTATAATTACAAGACAAAAAGCAATGCCTCAGTATTACCAGCCCACCAGAAACAGAACCACCATGTTAAAGCAACACTCTGCTACCTCCTGGAGGAGCTCAAACAATGGCTGCATTGTTCAGCAGCCTCATCTCTGTTGAAGGCCACCCACATCTTCCCTACTCCAGGGAGAAGTCAAAATCTTCCAGCTCAATAGACATCCAGTCAGAGGAGAAAGCATCTTTACAAGGCTTGTTCATTTTTCTTGGACAAGAAGAGAGTTCAGCCTTTGCCTTCAAGCCAAGTCCCCAAAAGGGAGCGAATGAGTTTGAAGTTCCTGAAGATGGACATGCCTCCAATGCTCAGGCATTTTGTATCACACAAGATTGATTTCCTCCAACTACAAGAGGCCTCGGGTGAAAACGATCCTTCACAGCCTCATGGCTGGGAGCCAGCATTAAACTGAAACACAAAGAACGCATCGTGCTTGCCTCAAGATGTCAGGAGCTTTTGATAAATTAAAATTCATTTTGGTAAATGAAAAATTCCTGGAATCTTTTATTCATGCTAACATGTGCAGTAATACTTCAAATTTAAATAAATTACACAAAAACAAGTAAAAAATTAGTCAGTCCTTCCAAAAATTGTACACACACACACACACCATTATTTTTTTTTAAGTTTAAAATGTTCTATTAGTTTTTACTGGGTGTACTATAAGAAAGGAAAACTAAATGCAACCAACCCTAAAAGTGCTGGAGAAATGGAAGGGGGCAGGAAAAGACCAGAAATAAACTAATGTGCCATGCCAGATGAAGGCCAAACAAGCTTTGTTCAAAATCAGCTGTGGCTCTGGGTACACAGCACTAAATACTTGCCAGGGAGGGATAACAATGCTGCAAAGCACAGGGTAGATCCCGCAGTGTACAAGCTTATCCTACGAGGTTTTAAGAGTTTTCAGGATTCACCTACAGAGCAAAAGAGGCTCTGGAAATAGATTTGCCAGATGTCCCAATATAAATCATGATTTTTAATATTTTTCCTGATGTCCCATTAACCTCATCAGTATTTCCATACATGTCATCTGGCAACCTTCTCCGGATGTCCAGTAAAAACTAGGAGACACATGTTAACGGCAGAGAAGATCAAGAGAGAAGCCCTCACAAGCCTGAATTTGACTCCTTCATTTTGCCATGCCTGGAACAGGGGAAGGAGAACAAGGAGACAAAGGAAAACAGCATGTACGTAAAAAAGCATAGAAAGAGTGAATGCAGCCCAGACGGATGAGGTAGCCCAGATCCTGCACATTGCTCCAGGAGAAAAGGATAGCACAGGAATCAGAGCTTGCTGGGGGCGTGTGGGGGTGTGTAACAAAAAGGATTACTTCAAGATAAAGTTTCTGTAGCCTAAAATAACCACTCCTGTTGACATGCATTCAAACACACTGCAAATTAGCATGCTGATATTGTGCATCTGGAAGGGATAGTCTTGTGGTGGATGTAGGGCCACACTTCATACTAAACAATTCACAGCAGCGAATGCTACATGGCCACACTAGCTAGCAGCCTGAAACCCAAACTGCCTTCATTATTGCAAGAGACACACATAAATTGCTTGGGGCCTGCTGTACACAAATATCTGCTCCTAACAAATTAACATTTCCTTATATATAAAAAAAATACCCACCATCATCTAATTCGTAAGTACTTGTCCCTTAAAAGAAAGCACTTTTTTTTTTTTTTTTTAATGAGAATATTTACAAAAGGTATCAGGGAAACTTAATCTGTCCTCAGAAAGTATTTAGGTATAAAGAGGCACATAGAGTCATTGCTCTTTCCATTCTGCAGCAGAAATGAGATATTTCTTGAGAGCTGAAAGGGATATAGTTTATCATGTCCATTGAACACCTGCCTCCACTTAACCCTTTTGGGACTTTCTGCTTCAGCTAGTCTTTTCAATGGACTAGTAGATCAACAGGGCTCTAAATTCTTCAGAAATTGTTTTCCCCCTGCCTCTTTTCAACAATATCTTACCAGACAGTCTTTCAACACAGGGTCTCCATCCTTATGATTTTCGAAAAGACTCCAACTGAGGGATCACAGAAAGTCAGGACAAGGCAGTTTTGTTTCTGCCAAGTATTCGAGCTCAGATACCCCCTGTTCATAATGTCAATCAGTTGTCTGGGCTAGGTCAAGAGTTACTCCTAGATCCAGATGCAATACACATTTTTACAGAGTGGCTGTCTTCATGCCCTGCTTACAGAGGCAAAATGCTCCTGTGCCTTTATGTTCCAAGCACTGTTCCATATCCAGACACAGATACACAAAATTCTTGCAATATGTAAGTTCAGCAATCCACCCAACAGTGTATTTCCAGTATACAACAATTTGCCCTCTTCTCTATATGAACGTAAAATTTATAGCAGATTTCATCCTATACTTTTGTTTAAAAAAAAAGTTCAAAAGCTGAGTATATACTGAGAAAAAAATAAGGGAAATGTCAGAAAGGAAAATGAGAGTGGGGTTTCATTAGCATGAAAGTCTAATTTTGTTTTCTTTTATTGGGACATTCATGTAAAAAAAGTTGAAGTAAGTGAACAGCAATGCTCAGACTACAGTGCAAAGGTGACTGCAGAAATTAGGTCCTCTGCCTTTGCTATTTACATAGAGCACCCCCGAAATACAATAGGTACTTTAAAGAGAGATAAAAATGACATTTACCCTAATCAAAACTTAGAAGCTTTACTTCTAAAGAAAACTCAAGATAAGATTAACTCAGTGGCATTATCTCAGCGTAGAAGCGTAAGTGTGGTCTAATTATTTACACTCTATTCTAAAACATATTGAATGTTCTTAGTTGTAAATAGCAAAGCTCCTTTCCCCCAGTCTGTTTAAATAAGACTAGCAATGTTGCAGATTTTTTTTTTTAAGACTAAATGCCATACAGTCAGAATTGCAAAGATGGAGTTGCAAATGTTTGTCTTTTAGTGCCAGTGCTACAGAGAGCTGGCATCAAAAGTACAATAGAAAACAGAGTTTGGTGGGAAGTTCAGATGCTTGACTACCCTGCTCTGAATAGAGCAGAAAACTTCTATTAGGTCCCCGCTGTTTCAGCCAGCCTAGGTCAATTCCCCCACCATGCAGCCAGGAGACTTTTCCAGTGTTATCAGCATTAACCCTCTTCATGCTGCTCAACAGAGCTGCTGCGGACAAAAAAGCACACTGCTTCCTGCCAAGAAGTACTGCCAAGAAGCAATGCTGCTTTCCAAAATTAAGTTCCAAACTCTGTAACACGTACAGGCCAATTATTCTAAAATATGGGATAATATGCACATTCACAATCCTGTGCCCAGAAAGCAGGCCATTATCTGGCAGCACTTGCAATTACATTAACTACAGAAAGTGTGAAAATTTGTGTCACAGAGAAAGACGACCAGGATTTCTGCTCTGTGTTGACAGAATAAGAGCAGCTTATAACTAGTTGGAAATAATTCATTGCTTTTTCATTGCAGAACAGGACACATAAAACACAAAGCACTCAAAACAGTGAACCCAAAGTACATGAAAAAATTGCTTCAAGCACACCCTACAGAGGCATAGGACGTTCATGCTGCATATTAAGTATTACACAGCTGATTAAAAAACATAAAATGCAATATTTTAGAAACACTAACTCATATCTATGGTTATATTTTACCACCTCTCATAATTTTTTCCTGTGTCATACCGAACAGCTGAATCAGGCACCTAGCACTTCAGCAACAGCGTCAGGGAAAGTACCTGCTAAAAGTATTGCTGGACTGGTTTGGATTTTTTCAAGGCTACATCCCTAGGACTGGTGGTGTGGGTTAACTGTCCCATCCGTGACAGGACCAAATACTATGGGAGAGTAGCATCTGAATGCCAAGCAGCTACAGCTAGAGCAAGTGAGAAAATCTGTTCCCTCAACTGAGGACATTCATACTTCGTTGAAGTATTCCTTAAACAAATATGTTGCTGTAAATTCAAGATTTCCAACTAAAACCAGATTTATTAAAAATAAAAAAGTTGGGCAATAAAAAGTAAACCCAATTTGTCTATTGAACATGTGAATGAGGATTTCTTAACCAGAGTTTGAACCCTACCCTGAAAGGGAGTGGGGTAGAGCTCCTTGTCTGTTGCAGTTTAGAGTAAGATGACAGCAGGATGAGGCAGTTTCACCTGGAGAGGAGATGGCAGGAAGCAAAGGCATTCCATCTTCCCGACCTGCATCCACCACCACTGCCTCACTTCCACGGCTGACAAACTGCTGTGCAATGCCCAGGTAACAACTTGGAAAAAAGAACAGGGGAGAAACCCCTGTGAAATGTCTTAGAGGAACATAGGAAAAAATGCCTTTATCATCACCCAGAGCACACCAAGTAGGAGTAACAAGCTGAAAGGAGACACACCAGACTGGCAGAACCAAGGAGTGATTAAGTAGAAGATGGTGGTACTGGGAATCCAGATGTTCCCATGGGCCAGCCTGGACATGGAGAAACTCACATGCTCTGGACCTTTGGGGTTTTGTGTCCCCTTATATTTTTCTACCATGCCAGAAATAGTTCATGGCTTCAAAGGTTTTGACAATTAATCACTGCATGGAGTAAAATCGTGTTACAAGGCAAAAATATGGGGTTGGAAGTACAGAACTGGGTGGAGAATGATAGTGGTGAGGATGCTGGGAGTCTGCATGGTCTTTAGTGTTTTGATACCTTGAGTATAAAACCAAGATTCAGTATCTAGCTGACACCATGACCCTCTAATACCAGTGTGACCAGCAGCTTTCACTATGCCAGCAGAACTATACATGTCCCAAGAGTTCTGCCACCCTCTCCAGTCTCCATGCAAGTGGCCTGGAGGTGACAGCACCCATCTGAGCAAGGAGACCTCAAGGTTTGAATCAAAGTGTCATCCTAGACAAAGTTATTTAGCCTGTGTATGTCTCTGTTTCCCAACTGTACAACAGACATAGCAGGTTTTGCCTGTCTCAAAAGGAATTTAATGGGGAAAATTATGTCAAAGATTGTACAGCTTTGTGGTATTTACAGTGGTAAGAACTGTGTAAGTATCAAATAGGAAAAAACTGTCTTAGCCAAAAATCAATACAGAAATCACTTCACATGGCTTTGAAGGGCAGCATAGGTTCAGTTCAGCAGTACTGTTTAATGAAATGGATGATTACTAACCCTCTTCATTGTTCCTTGCACTGTCAGCAAACAAATATCTACCTGCACAGAAAGAGAACTGCCTCTGAACAATGCTTCCTTTCTAGGCTGAAACTCTGAACACTCCCTCCCTTTGCTCACTTTAGTAAAAGTTTTGCACCCCAATGCACCAATGTGTGGTCCACTGCAGTTTTTTTGCTTTCCTTGAAGCGAAATGCCCAAGTGCCAGCCTGGAGTATGCACACACACAACCTCATGAGGAGGATGCTCCCCCAAAGGGAAGAAGAAATGAGTCTGCTGTGCCCATTTGAAATACTTTCCTCCTCTTCTTTATACACTCTAAGCACATGTTTAATGCCCAAATGTGTCTTTCCAATGGAAAAACACATTTAGAATGGCTTAAATGGCTGTGGGAAAGAATTTGCATTCAGGAGAGGATCCAAAATGGTGGCCACAAATCTGCCCTGTGGATTTTGGGCAAGGCAGAAGAAGAGTTCAGGCTGTCTCCATTTCTGTGCAGCTGCAGCATGCTGTGCAATGACTAAAAAAGTGTCTTCCCACTTACCACAGAAATAAGTAGTAAAGTGTCAATGGTGCCAAAGCTTCAGAGGATGACAAAGAAACCAACAAAACAAAACACAAAAAAATATCAGTTGCTATTTTTCCAAACAATTCTAGGAACATAAATATAGTTTTATAGATTTCAGGGTTTTTTTTTTCGTTTGGTGAGGTTTTTTTGTGGGTTTTTTGGGTTTTTTTTTGTTTGGTTTTTTTTTTTTTTTTTTGGGGGGGGGGAGTGCTTTAAT
>JAVJGJ010000030.1:32956526-32983376 GCA_035590215.1 Microhierax caerulescens | reverse complement strand
CCCCCCCCCCCCCCCCCCCCCCCCCCCCCCCCCCCCCCCCCCCCCCCCCCCCCCCCCCCCCCCCCCCCCCCCGCCGTAATACTAAAGACTTACACAAACTTCAACAAAAGCTAATTTCAAAGAGGAAAATTTTAAATACCTAAGAAATGGATTTTTATGCCAACAAGCTAAGCAGCAGGCAGGCTGCCACGTGCCAGCAGAAGGGATTCACATATCTGTGAAGAACTTACTGCATTGTTTAAGCAACTGATTTGCCGAGATAGGCGAACTGTGAAAGTCAAAAGGCCCTGCAACTTTCCTCCAGTGTGGTAGCTGCATCTAGGCATAGGCATACCACCAACTATTATTCTATTAACTACATATGGCAGGGAAATGAGGGAGGAAAAACACAATATGCCACAGTTCTCTCACACAGAGACTTAGTGGTACAAAGGAATCATACTGTGTTATTTAAATTTGTGAGACTAAAAATACTGCTTTTTATTGCTCTGGAATTTAAATACTAAGAGCAGTTACACAATCTGAGGTAACAAACCTAAGGATATATCATAGCTCCTTCCTGTGATCTGAATTTGGTAATGCATTATTTTTCTGTAGACCTTTTTCTGTTAGAAAAACAACCAAGCAAGCACATAGTACTAACTTTATTTACATTACACATTTTCAACCAAATCTATATTTGGGGTTCTTTCAAGACCACCACCAAGGCTAACATTACAAGGACTTTGCATTAATTAGAGAAATATTAAGAAGACAGGGAAAAAAACCAGAAAAATCTTTCAACTTATTAATGAAATAGATGCAGGTTAGAAATGTTTATGAAAATCCAAGAGGGGGAAAAAAGATACATTCCCACCTCAACAGGGGAATCTCTTTTAATCTCATCTTAAAAATACACTCTTTAAAGCAGCATTTACATGTAGCAGTCTGAGGTAATTAAAGAATGATGGCAAATATGGTCCCACCACTCGTCCCCTCCTCCATTCTAGGAAACCTGAAAATCTGAACAGACATCTAAACACAACTGAGATGACAGAAACAGAAGCAACATCTTCGGTCAGTAGAAGCTTGATCCAGAGCAAGCTGAAAGACTCCCATTGACTTCCCCAGGTGCTGGACCAACCTGTACATCCAATCCATTGCCAAGGAGGACTTGCTGCCAGAAATATATTCCCCTGTAGTTCTGCCCAGTCCAATTTAAACATCTCAAGCAATGTAGCTTCAATAACCTCCCTTGCAGGATTATTCAGTCCAACAGGTTTTACTCGTAGGAAACTGCTTCTGAAATTTAGCTGAGGCTTCCTTGTCTGCATTTCCTCCCTCCTATTTATAGTCATGTTTTCCTTTGCATTGCTCTAAACAATCACCCCTTTCCACGTTGGTCACAGAAGTCAAGTATGAGCAAGATCATCCCCCTTAACTTCAACATGCTTTCATTTTCCCCTAAATAAAAACAAACCACAGAATCGATTTTGATGTTTTTCCTCTAAGGTTTCACTCCAATTTGTTGAAAGCCTTTCTAGTACGACAGCTGTAGAGAAATGTTCTTTCCCATGACAGCTGTAGAGAAAGCCCACTAACCTCGCTGATCTTGCATATACTCATTTTCAGGTTCCTTTCGGCCAAATAACAGAAATCAGGTTTTACAAACAAATATCTATTTATTGTTGACTAAGACCATTTTCCTTCCTTTATTACAATACCATGCAGAGTACCCCAAAGGCATACAGAGAAACACTCAACAAAACTGCATCTGGTCAAACGTCACTTCTGCATTAGAAATGGCTTACGTTGCCTTCATGGGACACAGCATGAGAATGAACTATATTTAACCAGTATTTGAAAAACCAGATACATTATAGAATAATAATAAAAGGTGAAGAAAAACCTAAACATTTCTAGCAGTGCCCCCTGGAACAACTATATACGCTGCAGATGAGCTGGTTCCTTCTACATACAGAAGAAAGAAAAACGTTTAGAATTAAGAACCCAAACACCTCTGCAGTATTCCCCAGTGTAGCATATATATATGTAGACACATGTGAATAAATGATGTGCAAGTTTCATATTAACAGCCACTGTGTTAATGAGCAGCTAGGGCAAGAGATGAGGCTGATGCTGAGAACCTGGAGAGGTTAAACTGCAGCTCTGTTCAGGCAAGTTACTCTGGATATTTCCTTTCTGTCTGCTTTATTACCCAGGACACGAGCTTACCAGGAGCAGTGTCCTACAGAAAATGTATTTGCATCATGTGCAGCTTAATAAGGCCTTGAGGAACTACCATAAGAACAATAGCAAAACCTACTGAGAGAAGTAGAGCACATGTGCATAATATAACAGAAAGGAAAACAATCTGACTCCAAGCAGGAGGCTGGACTGGGTGACCCCAAGTCCCTTTGAGTGGCATTACAAGGATTCCATGATTCTATAAAATTCAGACATTCTGCGTCCTGGAAAATAGCATGATTCTGGCACAACTGACTGACACCATTACACACAACACAAAACTTCTTGGCTGAAGTCTAATAAATAAATATTAAAAGGCAGACTTTGATCCTTACAGGACAGTGAGTAACAGCAGACTTCACAAAGAGGGTGATGTGTTAGATGGAAGTTACTGTGACAAAAAACCATGCTGGGGTTTCCAATGGAAGGAAAAGAAGCTAAACATAGCACTCAGACTCACGAGATTACAGTTCAGTCCATTTGAATAAAAAATTGAGTATTAAAAAAGGGGGGCAGTATGTGTATATATATATTTTGGGGGAAAGGAGGAAGGAGAAAGGGGAAAGTAATACTTGTTATTTGAGTAGGGCATGCCTTTTTTTCTTGGCAATCTCTGCCTTCTCTTTTCAACAGACACATCCTTTGGGGCCTAAATTGTGAGTTAGACACATGTACGTAGAAAAACGGGCCTCTGTTTTCTATATAACGACAGACTACTTATTTTTCAGTACAGACAACCCCTCATATCTGGTATTTAACTTATATGTAAACTAGTCCCAGCAGAGCTACCCCTCTTAATGGCTCACACAACTTTGGAAAACATATTTTTCTTCTGCTCTTGGTCTAGACTCATCACTGATGTATTAACTCAAAATGACAGTGAACCTAAGTCTATCCAGTTTTGTGGGTTGGTGTCGAGTGATTAGGCTTCTTGGCAGACTTGAACTACTTGGGAAGTCAGAAGTGAATCAAAGACTGTTACACAGATACAGAAATTCTGACATACTCTGTCCTTTCAAACTGTTTGATGTTTTGCTGTTCTCAAGTGACTCATGTGATTAATAAAGTCGACATATTTGTCATCTCCTTGGACAGAACAAAAAACGTACTTTGTTAGGAGGAAAGAGTAATAGGCTTTTAGATAAACACCACAGGTGGATACCACCCACAGCACTGCTGTCCTCCCCCAGCACGCAAGAAAGATGTGCAGTGCAGAAGCACCCTTCCTTTTGTAAGTCCTGGGAACAAGTACAGAAGAGGGCTTCAGGATCACGTGCTACTGTTTAGGTCTGTGAGTTTTCATATCAAAAAACATTTTATACTCCATCAGGTCTTAGATGAAAAACAATTTAGGTATGATACTATTATTGTTTTAATTAACGTGTAGATTTGTGAAGATCTGAAGAAATAGGTGAGGGAAATATTCACAAAGATGAAATGGAGCCTACGGAAGCTAGTTTCTCTAGGATCCCTTTAGAGTCACCAAATTAACCAGGGTAAAATAGAGGCGTCAAAAGTCCTATTCCCATCTCACTCCCCAAACTGAATCCAAACAGATGTAAACCTAATCTGTGGTTAAAGACTTCCAGCAACACAAAATTCACAGTCTCCCAAGACTATGAAGGGCTTTATTCTCCTTAGCCGGGCAAGTTTTTTTCCTCATATCTAAATTAAATCTATTCTGCTGTTAATGAAGCCAGATATCTTTTGTCCTATCAGTCACTGCCATTGGGAATAAGCTGTTCTCTTCCTCCCTGTAACAGTTTATGTACCAAAAAATTAATAGTATCTGCTGCTTCCCGCCCCCTCCGTGCCCTTTTTTGGTGATGCAACCTCAGTTCACTCATTCTCGCAGAAAACTCATGTTTTCTTAGTCTGTGACAATTCTTGCTGTTCTCACTGGACCTTCTCCAGCATACCTTTCCCAAGATATGCTTCCCAAAACTATACACTGTACTCCTCTCGTTGAGGTCTTACCCATGCTGAGCAGAGGGACACATGACTTCTTGTACCCTGCTGGGTCTATTGCTGTTGATGCAGCCAAACACAATGTTTGCCTTCTCCTCACAGTACGCCACTGTTGACTCTGCTCAATTTCTGTTCCACAAAAACTTCCAAATCATTTTAGAAGAGCTGCAACCTAACCACATTCCTATTCTGTAATTTATGCAGTTGATTACTCCTTTAGAAGTTTAATATATTGCACTAATCCATTTCATCATATTTCTTCTATTTCTCTAATTTAGCAAGAGTATTTTAAAACCTGCCTGCCAATACCCTCACAGTCGCTCCCACTTACATGTCCTCCACCATAATTCCTATTCCATTTCCCAGCTTGCTACCAGAAGTACCAAACCCCTGGGTCCAAGGCTTTCCATTTATTTAGAAGGTCTCCATTTTTCCTGTGAACCCTGAGAACTATCCTTGACATGCAATTACTCCAGTTCAGCCTTTATGCTGTACTAGTTTCACTAAGACTTTGTGTCTCTAGATGACTTGTAGTAATGGCATGTGAGATGTGGCATCAAAAGTTTACATGAATTCAAGATACATCATCTCACATTCTTCACAAGACTCAGTACACTGCTGTAAAAGGAGACTGGTGTGAGAGGATTTGTTCTTGACAAAACCATGTTAGCTTGCTATTTATCTACTTGTTATCTTCCAGCTGCTTGCAAATAATTTATCTGTTCTTAAGCAGACTGATGCAGCATTCCTTAGCACTTCTCTTTATAAACAGACTTTGTTTGTCCTCTCCCCCCTCTTCCCAATTTTCTAGGCCTACCTCCATCAGTATGGTGTCTCTCACTCCTGAGAGTGACTAGGACCAAACAACTTTCCCTGGTTAAAGAATTGACAGGAGAAATCTGAAAACATCTAGTATTTTCTAACTGTTTTTTTCTTATTCTAGACTGAGATTACAGCCCTTACATGTTTGCATTCATTGCATCTACTGTTTTTTTCAGGGCAGGATTGAAAGCAGTGCAAAAAAAGGGCATTAGAAATTTCAGCCTTTGGTTTCACCTATCAAGAATTTTTCCTGTGCACTGAATCACAAGTCAGCATTTCTCTTGGCTTTCTCTTTTCTGCTTCTCTCATTATCACTTAGAGATTTAGTCCTATTCCGTGCCTCCACTTTTCTGATTTTGTTGCTGTGTTTATCCTAAGCTTTTGTACCCATTTCTGGTAATCTCATTTGCAGTTTTTAGATGCCTCCCTCTTGTGTTTGAGGCCACTCGCTCCCTTTTAATCACACCTATCACTCCCATATACTAAGAGGATGCCCTCACATCAGCAGTATAATCTCTGTATGTAACCATAGATTCCCTTAAATATTTTTTCTTTAGATTTGCTTCCCATAGGACATTACTTAAAAACTTTAGTCTTTAGTCTACACAACATCACAATATTTTTTATATCATCCCTATTTCCTAAGGATTTTGAACTCACATCATTCAAAGCTGCTAATCAAAATACTTTTCAAAGTCATGTTAGCAAATTTAAAAGCACTTTGTCATCTTATATTTGATGGCTACACATTCAACTAAACTTTGAACATTACATGATAAATGGAAGTGCTCCTTGGAAAAATATATTCATCTTAGTTTTTACACTTCAATAAGTGTTTCATGCTATTTACACGATGTTGAGAGTTCATTTGTTTTAGCAGATTATATTAACATATAGGTACAGACATCACTGTTTGTTGTGTGGCTGATTGATGTTGTTTTATTGTCCCTTTGCTATGTAAATCTGATTTTTTAGATGTCTATAGACTCAAGGTTTGATCCAAATTTGAATTTAAAACATTTAGCATATCTCATATTGATTTGAAATGCATAAAGCATTATATAGGGCTTTACTCTTTTCAGATTGCTGCACACCATGACCTCTTCACACTTTTTCTTGATGCTCAGGTGGCAATCAGAACTTGGGGACAATCTCTGCCAGCAGCAGAGCAAGCCTTCAATGGCAACTGGAGTTGACAAACCAGTATGCAACATTGTGCAGAAAAGAGTATTTCCAACCCAATGTCATGCAATTTCAAGAAATGCTAGCAAATGCATTTATTTCATGAGGGTAACAACTTTTGAAATAATTAGCACCTTCAAAAACATGATACTGATTTCTTTCTGTCAACATCTCACTCCCCTCCCTAAATCCACAAACCTGAGAGGTAGGCAGCTGGGAATGGCAGAAGACTTCTGCAGGATGTGGGAGGTGCATGGGTAGGAGACACTGACTGCAGTTTGGGCAAGTCCAAGAATAAGGATTAATGTAAGACAGCTGCATATGTACACTATGAAAAAGAGCCACATGTAGGCAAGGTCCAGACTACCAGGGAAAAAATAAATAGGGCTTTGATCTTAAAATTTTGGTGTAACAGAGGTGTGTGGAAGAGAAGATCCCTGGCTTCTATTTCCAGACCTGCTAGGTGTTCTCTTCTGGGATCTCAAACAAGCTATTTTACCTGTGCCCCTCTACATGTATCTAAAAAGAGAAAATACAGAAATCACAGCAAGACATGGTAAAAAATTAAGAATGGTTTATAAACAGTTCTGAGATCCCTTGATCAAACCCAATATAAAAAAATGATAACTTCTGGATACTATCACTAAGAGACAGCAAAGAAATAAAAATTGAGCGTGCCATGTTTCTTGTAGATAGAACACTGAAAAGATGTGTTTTTTTTCTAAAGCCTGCCAAACTGCAATAAGAACCATATTTTCTGCATGAAATTTAACACCCAGAAGAAACTGTAAAGGACCAGAGGTTCTCCTGTCCCTATATACTTAATACTGCTGTTAGCTCCATAAGCATATGGAAAGAACACTCTCTAGTTTGCCTTTTTGGGATGTAAATACAGATAAATGCATTCATCTGCACACTTCCAAAAAAAAAAAAAAAAAAAAGAAAAGAAAGAAAAAAAAAGGAAAAGAAAACCTGCAAATCTTACTAAATAAATTGTCACAAAAAATACGGACGTGGCAGAAGTATATTATTGCAGTACACAAGTTCAGGCATATCATTTTTTATATGTTTTGATCTTTATATGCATTTTCCTTTAGCTGCACTGCATACTTCTCAGGACCCAATGAATAAAAGAACCTGTTCTTTTGACACACAAGTTATTTAGGTACTCCCCATTCTGATTCAATACGTTATCAATGGCCTAAGCTACATAACAGCAGCCAAGAATTTAATTCAAGCAACAATACCAAAGTATGACAGGTGTCCAAAACATGCTTTTTATCCTTCTTCTGCTTTCCATCATACAGTTTTATCTACTACAGTTTCAGATAAGCCAGAAAGTGAGTGCAAATATTAACTATAATGTATAAATTGTGCACATTTCTCTGCAAGTGCTTCCTCTTCCACATGCAAATCACTGAGAAAAAGCAGCTGCTCCAGTTGAGAACAGGATAAATCCAAACAGATTACACTGAAGTACTGTCTTATGCGAGATTTAGTAGAGACCACAATAATCCTAAATCTGATCCCCTGCATGACACGTGCCCCAATTTCCTTCATCCAGCAATTCTTGCATATAGCCCACTGTGACTGTGAGCATATTGTTCACAAAGTCAGCCTTTATTTCAAGGCTTCCAAGCGATGAAGACTTCGTCACATCATTTGATCATTTGTGTTCAACACATAGCTCCTTTCAAAGTGAAAAATTTGCAAAAGAAAATTGAAGTTGGCTTCCTCTATTTCAAGATGTAGATGTTGTTAGAATATATCTCCATTACAAACCACAGTAAAATGGAGAATTCCACAAGCAAGTTGGGCACCAGAAATGGTCCACCAGCAGGTCCACATGAGCCAATAACTTACACAGAGGAAACTGCCTTGCCTGATGCATCATGCAGCTATAGATAGCCTACGCCAGGCATCCAAGGTAAATCATGTGGGTTTATACTAGTGTGATTAATTTTTGCAGAGTTAAGACTGTGTATTTAAAACAAACTCCGAGCAAAAATAGCTTTTCTGTATATAAGAGTTTGCTTTCCAAATCATCTCTAAGCACTTGTCTTTAAACACAGCATTTTCCAAACAGCTCAGTCCTCTGGATGCTGATGAATCCTTTGGAAATGCACCTGAGTGACTTACTGTGACTATTAAGAGGTTCAAACCTTGGCACTCTTCCTTCTGCAGGGACCTTGCACACAGATCCCAAGGGAGATAACTGCATTAGGTGAACGAACGTGTTTATACTGAAAGAGTCAATTTCAGGATCAGACCTCAGCCATCATTTTGTGGTGCTTTAATGGAAAATTAAAAAGTGAAATAAAGTCTGCAGCAAAATGAGGATTACTCCAGCACAAGACTAGGTAAGGAAGAACAAAAGCTGTTCTCATGCTAGAGAATACCCTGTCACCCCCCTTTCAACCCTGTCTCCCTGACTGCTTTTATGAAATTTAATCAAAAAACCATATTTTGTTATAGTCCAGTCTGAAAGTTTGGATGAAACCGATTGAAATCTCAAATGGACTGCAGCATGTTAATGATACCATACTCTCTTTTGGCTTCCTGCCAAAGAGCCAACAGTGCCAACATTTGCAGACTTCCAACAGGAAATTAAATAACTGCCCTGTTGGAAATATAAACCCATTTACAGTGGTCAGACTTGCATTTTCCAAAACAATGATATAGTTTGTGCCCATAAGATGCTAGGGAAATTCATAAGAAGATTTAGCCAAACAAATACAAAACAAAGACTTATGAAAAGGTGTTTTACACAGGTCTACAAATTATAGCTTTGTCAGGTGTATTTCCTGACCTAAGGCTCATGCAGGAACAATTATAAGGGTCTTTACTGAGTATGCTGTACACACACACACCTACCACACACCCCCATGGCTGATGACTGAAGATTAACAGAAGAGCTGCTTATTTCACAATTTCCTATATACTTTCATTTACTTCTTGAGAAGTGTTTTGGGCAGCTTATAAAGTGCCTTCTGGAGACTTGGGAGAGTGTGTGCTTTATTTTTAACCTGTTGTATGACTTTTGGTCAAATCTCTGCTCTAGGCTACTGTTCCATCTCACACACTTGACTATATATTGAAGGGAGAGGCAAACTCCCATCCCTGTGGAAGTCAGTGGAGTTTTACCACTGACACCATGACCACTGAGATCTACACTATAAAAGTACCAGAGAAAGGAGCCTGCTCCTTACCAGGCATTTGTATGCAACCTGGACTGAGGCATAAATTTTGTTCAGGCATTGCAGGGGCAATACACAATACAAACAATATTATTCTTTAGCAAATTGATTCTCCTTTTCATTCTTCTTCATCACCCTGCTATTGCAAACTTTTTCCTCTACCAACTCCTTCAAAGTACTATTGCTGTTTAGAGTAAGAAACGACATGGACATGCAAGCCTTGGAGAGAAATAGTAGATAAGCATCATGTTAACCAGAGCAGAATAGTTCAATAACCAGGAATAGCTACAGCACAACTTCCACACCTAAGGGATTAGAAAGTTGACCTTCACATTTTTAAAAATGCCAAGATAGTGACAACTGTAGCTTTATTCCCTAATGTTATCTTTTTAAAGCTACATCATACACTGGTGCATACCAGCTACACCTTACCTATTTGTTAATGAAAACTTCATTACATCCACAGTAAGTCATCTAAAGTTGCAGGTATAGAACACTTCCCGCCCTTTCCCCAATAGTGCTACCTTGTATTTTCACACAGTAGGCCTTTCATTCAAGAATCTGAACTTGTATTATACAGGTGGGTAAACATTATTATCCTGCTTCCCATAGATTGGGAAGGAGACAAATTGTTGCAGAGTAAGTCAATGGCAAACCTGAAGCAGAATAGCATTCTCTGCACAGCAGTCTCCCCTGAAGACAGCAGTTAGCTCTCTGGAGTAAAGACAACTTGCAAGATAAATTGTGTGATCAAGCCCACTAAGCAAGTTCCTCCTAGTAATTAAAATCATATGTGAATAATTGCTTGAAAAAATCCTGTTTCCCTAAGAAACACTTCAAGGATGGATTGAAGATTCACAAAAAGATACAGATTATCTAAATAGGACCTACATATATTAAAACCTCACCTATCATTTTATATGTACTTACATAAACCTAAGAATTTTACATGTACTTTATGCCAGTAAAGTAGAAAGACACCTCTACATCACTTCTTTTTCTGCTCCTTCCATTCTTTCTCTTCCACCACACGAGCTGGGTTGAAAAATATGATCAGTTACACCATGACCCTGGCATGAAATGAATTATTTGCATCTTTAAGGTTCACAGTCTGCTTAAATTATTTGACTAGTGAGCAGAAAAATAAGCAAGGGAAAAGCAACATATTTGCAAGTGGCAGGAAAAGTATCAGCAGGGATACAGCCTTAAAAAGTCTCTCTGAGATCTCAGATGCCCCAGGACACCACTAACCACTAGTCAGGTCTCACTTTCAAGTCTCACTCTTGTAAATGAAAAACAACTCAATCCCTCACTCACTTAGGCCCTGATCCAGAAAGGCACTCAAGTGAGTATCTAACAACTTGAAAAACAAAACTACTCCCATTTAAATCAACCGGGCATCTCGACTGTTTACAATTACAATATATGTTTAAGTGCTTTGCTGGATTGAGGCCTTAAACAGAGATTGTTATTTAACACTTTCTTCAAGGTATCTTGCCAGTTTTTTGTGCCTCAACAAACTTCATCTATTTTCCATCCACTGCATCTCCTGTTGTTTCTTGAACAAACACAGATGTCCCCCAGTCAGAACACTTCAGATTCTGCTACCACAGTAATCTAGGAACCAGCAGATATTAAATTTAAAGGCAAGTTACTATTTCCAAAGTTTTCCTCAAGACAAGAATAAATTTGCAACATTTGCTGTCAATAGGAGAAAGGCAGCAAACACAGGCAGTGGTGTATATGCTGTGGGGCAAAGGGAAATGATAGGAAAGGGGAAAACAAACCAGTCCCTCGGAGAAGGTGGCAGCTCGAGGCATTTTTCCTCGCCACACCAATTGCCTTTGTAAGAAAATTAGCAGGAGTTCTCACTTCTTGCTGTAGCTGATAAAGCACCAGAGCTTGCCATAGGACGTGCCCGCTGAGCATGACTGGAGAGGAGACATCTGTAGCTGCGCTGTATGGATCAGCTTTTTCAACAGAAACAGAGCATTTCCAGCACCAGTTTGCACAGAATGGCTTCTCAACCACTCTCTCCATGCACTATCTGATGTAAATGCTCATTTACACAGTCCCCAGCCTAGGGTGACAAACCTGGGATGCAGAAAGATGCACCCACTTGGATGAGACATCAATCACCACAGCAGATGGACCAAGCAGCACTGGCAGCTCTCTGGTCTCTTCTCCTCCCAGCTCTTCCACGCAAAGAAAATAAGCACATGGACAGCAATGGAATTATTTAAGTAATCAAAGGGAACACTTTCTTTTAAATCAGAGCTGAAGAAACTGCTTAGGCAGACCTCAAAACAGTCAGCAGGGGATCACTTTGAAAAAACAAGACTCCCAAGGACCATGAAAAAAAACACACTGGAGAGCAGAGATTAGAAAAGAGGAAAGAAACAGCATGAAGAGGAAGAAGTATCATGTGCTCTGCTAACTGTACCTCTTAATTAAAAGAGTACAGCTCTGGCTTACTGCATTAATATTACTGCATATCCCTGCTATAACACACATTTTTTTAAAGGGATACATTCCCGTTCTTCAAAATGCTTAAGGATTTACATTCATCTGGCTACATCATGTTACAGAACTAAAGACATTATAAAAAGATAACTTCTAGAAGGCCTGTGCTGTTATTCATATATTGAAACATAAGTAAGATATTATTGGTTTGGAAGCTGTCAAGACATTTAGCTTTGTGTGCTGCAACAGAAGTCAGAACAAGACATTATCCAGCCTCTATGAAAGGCTTTCATTGGACACTGAAAAAAAAATCAAAGGCCAGAAATCCTTTGGGGTGTTGACATTACTTTTCTCAACTAAATCATCACAAGTATAGTTCCCATTCATATAAAGCTAATTTTATTTGAGATATAAAGCTTCTAATATAAACAAAGGTTTGGAAAGAAAAACAGGTCAATCATTTTAGCTGTCATGCCAAATAGCATTGCAGCTCTGTTATTTGCTAATATCATTATAGGGTTTGGGCACACGAACATCTGTAATTCTGCTCCCCCACTACCTTTCCCCTTGAAAAAGTAAATTGGTACAGATGGATTTATTCATTTTTTTTTAATAATGCCAGTCACTAAAAACTGGAAAATAAGAAAAAGCACTGGAAACTGCGTTGTCACTAGTGTGTCTGTATTGTATTAGGCCAGACATGTCTCTGCATAGAAACAAATTGATTGCATCTCTTGGTAAATCAGTCACACTGTGGATAATATACCAATCACTCCCTAGATTAAAGAATAAGCATCTGCTTATAAACACAAAACAACTGAAGAGCTGGCACTGCTGCCTAACTTCATGGTATGCTATGTTTCTCTGCTGTTCATTACATGCACATAAGAATTGGAACCACGCCACATCTCTAACACCAGATCAGGGTGTTCATTTAAAACTGTAACTGCCCTATGCTTTTGGCACATGTACAAAAATATGCATTTAAATAATCTTTTTAAAAAAAAAAAATGCATGCAAAGTATGTGATAGCGTACTTCTTAGTGACTACCACTATCCATTCATGATTTCTAAGAGCTACCCTTCCTTCTATGTACTCCTTATAAAGCAGCTCAAATAAGCAGGCAAGCCTTGCAGCATGCTTCAAAAGTCAAGAAATTTTAAGTCTTGCTGAACCAAAGGAACTTTCAAACCATGGACTCAACACAGACAATTTATTACCAGCATCAGTCACAGTATGGATTTATTCTGCATTTACATTAGTGCAAAGAAGAACAGGTTTGGTCAAAGTATCTTCCTGTGACTTCAAAGTTTCAATTAAAAAAGAAAATCCCCAAATTAAAGGGATGTCAATAAAAAGCATCTAAGCAGATGTTGGCTGAGACAAGAATACACTAAAACCCAAACAAAACCCCAGGATGTTGAATTGCCAGTAGAAATGATTCATCAGAGCAGCTCAATAGCATAGCCCCTCTTCACGAAGGAACATGAGTGAAAATGTGGCTGCACTCTGGGTTAATGCTTTCTAATACTCTTACCATCTCTGAATAAGTGTTCTGCCAAAGACAATATAAATCACAAAGTTCAGCGTACGCCATTTCACCTCCGAATCAACAAAGTTCCATGGAGGGTAAATATATCACTAAACAGAGAACAAAAAATAACCAAAACTCTACTCTGGAAAGCAGACACTAACACTGAATTTCCAAATCTTTAGTATCTGTGCTCTCCAAGGGTGATCCTCCTGGTATTGCATCTTCAGACATACCAATATCTAGATACAACAGAGATGGAAACCCTAGAAATGCCTTGGACTAAAATTGGCCCAGGACAGAACCTGTTGGTGCAGGCCAGAAAAGGGCTGCCAGAAACTCACCTGCCAGGTACACCCCCTTTCCATCCCATTTTCACCTGGGCTTATATCCAAAATAAACCATTGAAGTCCCAAATCCAAAACATCAAAGGTGAATGAACATAAAATATACAAAATGTTTCCTAGTTTGGCTCAAACTAGTAAATTCTGCAGAACTCAAGCAAGGATCAAATTTCATGCAACAGGAAAAAGACACTTCAAGCTGTCTTCCCTTTCACATCATCTGAACAAGTGTTTGATAAATGTAAGCAAAACAGAAAAATATTGGAGATTATAAAATCCTTTTTGGACATAAACAAATATCACGCATTTCAGAACTCTAAAAGTGATAACAAAATTAATAAAAGCCAAAGAAGCCACACAGACTAAAAACAGTTGTTTCCCCAATCAAAAGAGCAGATTTAAATGCACAGAATCAAACATTTCCTTTTTTATATCTTTATATTCCTCCAAAATGTGAAAAGTTCATGCTCAGAGAACTGCTATTACTCTCCTTGAATTGCACATGCAATTACTAAATGTAGGTTTCAAGAACAAACATTGTCTCAAGTAGCAATGGCTTTCATCAAACAGAGTAAATGCTTTCCTGACATACAAATGGATTTAAAATAGGGAAATAAAACTGTTTATTTCGAGTCATACATTCAGTCTGAGAAATATTTCTAGTAGAAATAAACAGTATCTTTTCATTAGGATTTGACTGAATTCTATATTATTTGTTACTAGGCAAATAAGATGCCTTTTAATTTCCTAGTATATATTTCTTTAAGAAAAAAGAGAGGATATTATAATTAAGGTTGGTAGAAGGCATGAAAACATATATGGAACAAGAAGTGTAACCATTTGCATTTGGCTGTTCATTTTAACCTCATTACAGTATGAAAGTCATGCAAAGGAGGTTGGATAATATTTTGTTTAGTGAAATCAAATACCCCCCGAGCAGATATTTTCCTGCAAATAATGAAATGAATGCAAAGCATTCACTTTCTCCCTTCCCCCAAACAGCTATGCAAGAACAGACACTATTTTCTCATATGGCAAGTGCTTTAAATGACAGTTGTCTTTCATCCCTGAAAGTTGAGACAGCTACACATCACAGTATGGATAGCACAGATCAAAACTATCCTTTCTCCCATGGCATTTGGTGCAGGAAGCAAAAGCAACACTATATTCTGCTTAAAGACAAAATCCAAAGTATTCAAATTTCACACATTCTGCAGTGGACACTTAACTTTGATGGGAAAAGGGGCACCAGCAGAACTCCAGACTATCACCATTTGTCAGTTAGGGGTTTTTTGCTGCACAAATCTACAGAAGAATAACCATCTCAGTGGTACCACTGTACATTTGAACAACACCAGAGTTGATTGGAAATACTCAGGAGTTGCACCAGTGTAATGGAGCAATGTGGCAAAACAAAACTCAGCACCTCTCCCATTTCTTTCAAGCACCACACATACTTTAAGTCCCAATGAAATTAATGACAAGAACTGCACTTCTCTGTTCTTCAGGATAAGATGCTCTATGACACTCAGCACTGAAATTGCTTTCTGCTCTGTTCCCTGCTACATGAAGTGTGCCTAGAAACAAAGTAGCAAAATTATTCCCTATGAAAAAAAAAGGATTTTATTTCAGAAGGAAAATATATCCAAGTAACTTTTCAATTTACTTCTGTCTAACAGTAACAAGTGCCATCATTAACAGGAATGATCATACTAACTGTTCAAAGATGCATCTTTTAGGGCAGTAACATCACACTCAAGGAGTGGGCTTGCAGCACACATCATCACTCTCACATTGAAAGTGGCTCTATTTTAGCCAGAAGCCCCAAGAAAAGCTTAGAGGCTGATTCCACTGAGGCTAAAATTAAGAAAGAGAAATCTTCTTTGAACAGTTAGATAATTCATTTTTTACCCTTTGTTTAAATAAAAATGAGACGCTAAATAGCTTTGGACGCTTGTATTACTTAATATGCTACAGTTCAGAAGAAACAACCTGGAACCCAGGAATACTATAGAACAAATACAAGTCTAGTGCTGTTAACGTTATTTTAACAAAAACATTGATCATTAGAAAAAATATATTTGTCAGGAGGAGCTGCTATGAATCCAGCCTGTTATTTCTGACACAACAGTACCTCCCATCACAAGTTTATCATAGCAGGCATTCTTTTACACAGGAAATATTTTAGCTGACTGAAAGCAATTGCCCGCTAGATTTCCTAAAAGATGCATTGCATATATTCTTTATAGGGCCCTGGCAGAAAATCTGTCAGGGTCTGTTGCTCAGAATAGCTATTTTAATCAGCGTTACTGAATGACTGAGCCCCAGAGGATCATAACCACTTACAGGATTTTTAAGACAGCAAAGCAAGTAGAGATCAAAAACTAGTATTTCCTTCCTGCACCTCAGTCATCTACACTGTAATCATCAACCATCTCTGGTGTCAGTAATTTACAGTAAAAATACAGTAACAAATAGCAGGATAATATCAGGCCTTGATATCTGATGAAATGAAAGCTAAATTAGCACAGTAATCCTTCAAGAACATAAATTCCTCCTTCTTGAGGAGCCTGACACTAGCTTATACAGGCAAGGGGAGAAAAAAGCATATACATTTACCTTCAATGGGATAATGTACCAAAAGCAAAAGGAAGTTGAGCCTCCATATCACCACATATCTATCCTTTGCAGTATTTCAAACAATTTTACAGTTCTTCTGACAGCTATGTACATAGACACCTCTCAGCAAATTACATTGAATACATACACACTTAATCCCCTACTTGCAATGTTGAGACAGAATTCTTCCCCTTGGGCCTTTTCAGTTATTACAATTAGTCCATGTGAAGTTACCCTTGATAATCTTAGGAGATAATAACTGGCAGGGGGAATAGTATAACAGAACATCCAACAATTACAGGGTTTGGGTAGGGGATTTCTGTGGAGCTGACAAAAAAAAAAAAAAAAAATCAAAACCCCCTAACCTACAAAACTGTGCAGAATGCTACACACTGCAGTTTTCCCAAATCAAAGACAGTGATAGCACTGCTCTGCCGGCTACCACCCTTGCTGGATTGCCTGCGATGCCTGAGGCAACAGCTTCAGTCACTTACTGACACAACGAGAACAACCATGTCAGTTAAGACGTTTGTGCTGCAGCCAAAATCTTTCCCTACATAACGGAAGAAAATCAGAAGAACATCTTCTTTTGATCTCTCATGAATTAGAATTTTGCTAATGACTAAGACTCCTCTATAGTGAGAGGATGCCTTTACAGCTTCTTCCTTTGCCTAGGCCTCTTTTTGGAAAATTTATGTGGGGCTAAATTTTATAGGGGCTAAAAGATGTAAAACCCCTTCAACAGTTCTTTTTAGCTGGGCATCCGAAGGCCTTCCTAAAGCTCTTTGCTGTACTAAAAATCTGATTTATACACATGGAAAATACTACTGTTCTCAATGTCGTGAAGAACACGTGGTTTTCTACATATAGCAGCATATCATTCACAAGAAAAATAAAGGGAGAGATAAAGACAACATTCAACTTGTTGCCCAACAGTGGAATGACCCATACTTAATAGAAATAGAGTCTAGAGCTGTGATGGTCCTCCACTCACTCTGCTGCAGGTCACTGTGCTCCACTATTGCATGCACTAGAACACATTCTGTTATCCCACACCAGGTTTCGATTATTCATCTCTTACTCAATTTCAGATGTACTTATTTAAAAGGATATAATTTTAACAATAAATCTCACGGACAGTGTTAATTAAAAGCTAAATCTTGCCCTGAGCTGGACTTCCAAGGCCTACGAGAGTGTTCACAGCCCATTTATTTATTTCAGCATTGTGTCAGTTATTAAATTACAGTAAATTAAAAACACAGTGACAGACCAATAGCTAAAATAAGTGAGGCTTGTTGCATCTCACTTACAAAGGTCGCCAGACTTGGGCTCTGACAGAACGCCAAGTGAATGTAAAAGTAAGGGGCCCTCAGTTCAAAAACATCCTATCGTGAACATGAAGTGTTTCAACCTCAGAGATGCCAGCAGCCCAGCATTCCCAAGCTAATCTTAACTGCTTGATGCAATACCAGGCAGAACAACCATGCTCTCAAACCACAACACTGGACCATTCAGAGCTATAAGAAGTATTGGCAACGCTACCAAGTTGCCCCAGATATTAAATACAAATCGATGAAGAGGCTCAAGCCTCATGAGTGTACCAGCTAGACGGGGGCCAGCTTTGCACCAGCCAGCGTTTCTGGGAGGACTTCTGACATATTGCTAATTAGAGTAAATGCAATTCTCCTGTCCAGCAGCAGGAAAAGGCATCAAATGCCCAGACAGGGCCTGAACAAAGGAAGAACCCACTTGCAATTTCAGATTTAATCGCTGGCTGATAGTCACTTCTAAACTACCACATTTTTACTTCTAATTACCAGCCTTCCCTCTTGCCGCCAGCTTCTCAGCTGTGAGTATTAGTAACCCTCCACAGCTACTCAGCTCTCAGGGGAGCTCCACTGTTCAAATAAAAGCAAAGGGCGCACAAATCAAAGCTGGAAAACTTTTTTTTTTTTTTCATTTAGACAAGAGCTTTAAATGTAGGAAAAAAAAACAATTCAACACACTGGAATAGTATGTCAGTGGTCAAAAGCAGAGATCCACCTAGTGCTATTCAGTGGCTTTTTGAAAGCATCTAATGACATAAATCCATTTCCCTGACAATCAATTTGGAATTAAGTGACCTCTTGTCATTCTAGGTGAAACACACTGAAAGCAGAGCTCAACATGGTGCTCTCTGCACTCAGCTTGTTCTGGAGAAAAAGAGATGTCTCCATCATGCTACAGATTTTCACTCAATTCACAGAGAGATAATGCATTTTAAAAATAAAAATCAAAACATGGAATGAATGATTAACATATAAAATAAAATTAAAAACTAAAACATACAGAATGCTTGTTACTTATACAGCACATCAAATATTTCAGAGTAAACAAAACAATTACAAAAATACTTTGTTTTATTTGAAGCCAAGTTAATTTTGGAGAAGAGATGTTCAACCACAATAACCGAGCTCTTACAGGAAAAACCAGAAGAGGCAAAACCTGTTGTAAATACAATGTAGAATCCACAGCATTCAGATATACAAAAACTCTATAAAGGTCAGATAAACAATAACTCTATAAAGGTGTCACAGATTAAAATTATATTCACTGTACAATAAAGACAGTAACTCTCCAAGAGGAAAAAGGTGAAGTAATACAAGTTTTTCAAAGAGGACCTTGCTGGATCAAAAATAGATCTAATCTTAGTTCTAACATTGAATTATATTTTTTCTTGGTCGTTTGGCCATACTTCTGGCTTTTCTTAGAGACCGCTCTGTGAACACAATCACAATAATCTTTGAGGACAGAATTACTGATGCTGAATTCAACAGAAAGAAAACAACCCGCCTCTCCAAGTTGCATATTCCACAAATGTTCAAAGCTATGGATGCTGAGGTGGCTTGTATGTTTTATTCAGCTGCTGCTACAAACACAATGACACTGCATTTCTCTTCTAACCAAGTCAAAAAGGTGACTTTACCACTGGCTTCATAGCTCAGAGCCGTTAACAAGCACAAGCATAGATAATTACTTCTGTAAGTGGGATGAAAACTTAAAAGCTTCATCAAATGCAAGAATCATCTGAAAACATTCAAACCCTTTTCAAATTGTAGTGAGAACGTCGGGAATACACCTGCCTGACCTCATGGGGTATACTGAGTCTGGATGAATCTTTTCTGGTTTTTTTTCCAGATGTCTGACTATCTCAACAACTTCAACAATTAGCAGTTCCATAACATGTTCATATTTGCAACAAATAGTCTCTGGAATCTGTTTTGTATTATCCAAACAAACCCAGTGCATAATGTTGTGTAACAAAGGCTGGTACCAAGTCTAAGAAAGAATAAAGGGAAGCACTCACCACAACCAACAGACTCTCCTAGGAGAACATGAAGACTCTTATGCCCTTGCTGTATGGGCTTCAAACTTTTTAGGATGTCCATTAGCCCAGTTTCTACCACCCTTTTTTTTGTTACCCAATAATGCTTTTATATATGTGAACAGCTTTACATCTGTGCTTTTAAACCAAAGCCCTCAGTAAGAACAATCCTATCATCAGACACACATTCTGTTCAAAATCAGATAAAAGCTCTCTGGAAGACAGTGGGAAAATCATTTTAATTGAAAATACTTCAAAATAGCAAACGTCATAATAACTATTTATATAGCGCTAGAGCTAAAGGAAATGCTTAGATGAAAACAAAACACTAACCTGCAGCCTCTGCCTAGCATAAATTATTCTACGTACTACAGGAAGCATTGCCATTATTTTTCAAATAATGAAAAATACTTACATAGTTGTAACAATTGAAAGAAACAAGAAAAGGTGGTAGTGTTATTATTAGGTCTTACTAGGGTCCACTCCTGCCCTCAGGGCAAAGCCTACATTCTGCACTCAAAAGCTTGTCAGCTGGGCAACAAAAGTTCACCCTTTTCTCTACAAAATCCATTTCTCCCTTTTACCTAGATAGGGTTAGCAGGCTGAAGTACAAAGACAGGTTCTTTTCAAAGTGGTAGCCCAACAAGAAGAGATGAAGTACCAGACATGATTTAAAAAGGGCTCTAGTAAAATTTCTCACTCACTGCATCATCTCAAGCAGCTTCATTCCTCCTGACTAGGCTTCTGAAGCCTTTAGACTGGTCTGCACCCTCTGTCCTTTCCAATGAGATTTACAAAAGTGCTTGGCTCTCCCAAGGAAACATGATAAGAGCTAAAGATCCTCACGAGTTTTGAAAATAAGGCCACACAGATCATTAAGTCCCTCCTTCCCCAACACATTCTCAGCACACAGTTTCTCTGAATGAGTAGCCATTTTGTTCCATATCGACTGGCCACAATGCGGACACTCTCAGGCAGCATTTTAAACTTTCACCACCAATCCTTGAAAGCATGGCTTAGCATTTTCAAGAAGGGACTGTGCCACCTCCTTCAGAGGAAGACAAAACAGCTTTCTCGAAAGGAAGGCTCACTCTGTTAATCTGGAAGTGCATATCCTTCCAAAGATAATCTCCAGTTCTAAGGGTAAGAAAAGCATACCCTCATATATTTCCAGTCTCTGGAGAGAATGTGCAATGAGGTTATAAAGTTGCCGAACATTTTTCCTTGCTTATCTCTGATCTTTCAATTTCCCATGGCCTGCTGCTGTGCTCCAACACACAGTTTCACTACTCCATCTCTTTCCCAGATCCGCGTGGAGCAGATGTTCAGACCTCTGCTGCAGACAGAACAGAGCATCTGGGAACCGGACAGGAGTATGCACAACTGACACCCCTTGGAGGAAAGGAGCAGAAGGTCACAGGAAGCCATCGTGAAGTATCGGTTTCAACATATGACCTGACCAGTTTGAAAAAAAAAATTTAATAAAATGCAGGCTTCCACCAGGGCCTCCACTAACTGTTTTCTCAAGAACTCATCTAGTTATGAAACTTTGGCATTGCATGTTGGGACGGCTAAGTCTTAATGTAAACCTAGACCCAAATATCTGTTACTGAGTGAAAGCATATCTTTGCACAACACAACACAGAACAGGGCATCAGCAGCAGTTATAAAAAGCACGCAACATCTGCACAAAGTTACCAGCACATTTTCTTGAACTCTTCAGGAGTGTGTCTTGCCTCTACATATAGTGATTCACCTTTTTTAATTCTTTTTTTTTTCCTAAACTTCCCCTTACACCAAGGCCAGACAGATCTCCTTTCCCTTCAACCTTCCCGAAGCACCATAAATGTGCCCAGGCTCCCTGCCTCCAGCGTGAGAACAGAAAGGCCCAAGTGAGTTAAGCCATGCCAGGACCAGCACATGCCTAGAACTGGCATGCAATTGTCCCAATCCAGCTGACAGGGACATGCTCCCCAGACCTCGCCAGCATCAGCAATACAGGATACTTCCTGCAAGAGGCAATTTTTTTGTTGTTCTTCAATCTCCTGTGAAGGTGCTCTGTAGCACCTCACTGATCAAACACAACCAGAGCCTCTACGCAGCTCCCTGAAGGGATTTTGTTAAAAGAGGCTATCAAGTACAATTACTCCATGAAACTCAGTAGAAGTAACAAAGCAGACTTGACCTAGGCTTTCTTCTGCTTTAGAGACTATTTCATGCCTTCGGCAGGAACTCCAGCTAATGACTTGTTGAAACACATTAGAAAAAGCCCAGCACTGAACGCAGCACTGCTGAAACACAGTACTGGCCCTGCAATTAATTTATACCTCTCAGCCCCTCCTCAATGGGAGTGATCTGGCTTTCTGTTGGTGAATATTCTGGATCGTTTCTTCAGGAATTGTATCTAACTAATCATCCTCCAAATTTGTGTCCATCCCAGTAATATGCACCATGGGATTCTTTTCACAAGTCACTAGCCATTTCCTTTCATATACTGTTCTGCAGATTTACTTGGAAACAGTGGCACTCCAATGTCTCCACTTCAGAAGGAGATCCTGGAAAGCAATCTTCCTCACTACAGGATGCTGGCATGGAAGTATGCTGAGAAGTCTGCATTATTGCTTTCCCTCACTAAAGGATTCCTTTGTAAAGCTACTTCTTTTTCCCAAGCTCTGACTTTGGCGGAGCACCATTTTCAATATCACATAGCGTTAGATTCCAAATATATGCAAGTTCTTTTATTTTACATTATATTCCCAAGAGGACCTAAAAGAACTTTACTAGTTTTAAATAGTAGTATTTAGAGATTTATTATTACATAATACACTAGTAGTATCTATTTAAGCTGAAATAATTCCATTTTTTCACTTTAGCAAACTTTGTAGCTTTTCTATGCATAATGTCTTTTAATTGGGCTGAAATGACAGAAAATACAACCCAGCCTCCCACATGCCACACTCCTGGTGAGGGGGCAGGGGCTGACTCTGCTTGTAAACAAACAGAAAAAAATTATAACTTTTTTGCAGCACCTGCCCAAATGAAATTTTACACCAAATGTAAAATTCAGGAATTTTAGAGTGTTCTCCATTCATCATAAAGAATGTAAAACTGCAGTCATCAAATCTATAGAACCATCCTTCAGGTAACAGCAGTATTTTGAGATTATTTCCAAAGGATCATAGAGAGTTGCGCTCATTTATTCATTTCACTATTGTTTCATTTATAAATGAGCAAATTCACTGACTTTCAGTATTTCCATTATTAGAATGAAAAAGAAACCAGGATGGAAGAAGTCCTATGAAGTCACTCAAATATTCTGAACTATCACTTAACCACTGCCCCAGCCCCAATCAACCCACAGTTTCTTTAAGCTCTGCTCTAATGAGTTGGTTCCACAGCCCTCCCTGCAATGCTGCACCTTTCCTCTGCCTTCAGGCGCAAGAGATTATTATAAGAAATATACCCCAGTTTGGTAATTTTTAGAAGCAGAAACTTAGATCAAAGAGAGCATCTTAACAAGAGCGTAACTTCATTTGACATTCCTATTAAGTGTTTCAATACATAGAAGTCACAGTCAAAATGCACGCTGCATTATCACCGCCACGCCTCTACCTACGCATGGTACTACTCTACCTCATTTCTTTTGGTTCAGAGAGCAATTTCACCAGCAAAGTACCAGCCAATGTTACCTGGGTACCTACAGCAAGACAAGAACATCACACTACAACAGCAGATAAAACACAGGGCTTTGCAGCTGAAAATAACTGCAACTGACAGTCTACCAGATCAGTGAAAATTGTTTCTTAAGATACAAAGTTTCAAAAACATGCACAATTGTGTGAACGTAATTGCCAGTGAGGTCCACAGAGGTTTTCTCCAGGGCTTGGGGAAGAAAATGTTTACACCTTTTATTTTGTATTAGTTAACTTTCCAGATATTTCTGGCTTGCAAGACAATCATTATGTGAAAGCAGCTGCATTCAGTTAAGAGAGTTTTTTTTAAAGAGTTTTCAACTCTGAGTCTTCTCTGAGTCTCAGAAGACTGCTGCATTTCTACAAATGTTTCCAAAGAGTGGTATCTAGTGTCACACCTCAGGGAAGCTTCCCCCACCTTTGCCTACATTTAGGTATTTGTATTTAAAATCCATACACAAGCTTAAAAACGCTTCCCTGACCAGATCTCATTTGCAATGCTTTAACTTAAAGTTCCTGTGTGCACATAATCAACACAGCAGTTCCAGTAAATGTTAATTATAGAAACAAAGAAATGACGTCCTGAAGATAATCTGCTGATACTTTAAGCAACTATTCTCAAGAAATGTGAGATTACAATCATGGTAAGTCAAACTGTGACATCTATTCTCATCCTCTTATAGGCTTAAGGCAACAAAAGCATTTAGTTTGTTTGTAAACTCAGAAGTGGATACTGGCTGAAATAGCAGCCTGTTGACGTATGGACAAAACAATTAACCACCAGAGTATTACAGAGACTAATGAAGAGCTTGTGGAACTTTACCTCCACAAGAGGCAGCTTTCAAGGAAATCAACAGTACCCCCTATAATCTAAAATGTAATCTAGAGATCTGTGGGTTTACTATATGCTTTTAAAATGCTTTTATACTAGTGACACTTCTTCCATTGTGACTCCTCACAAAGTTACATGCTATAGAATAATAATAATAATAAAGCTGAACTGGTAATGTCCATAGTCAGATACTGCAAAGAATAAAAAAATACCCAAGTTGGAGCATTTCTGTTCCAGTTAACTTTGTGGTTTTATTCAGAACATTTGGGCAGCCCATGAGCGCCCTTGGGAAGAGCACACATTAAAGACAGCATGAATATACAAAGGAAAATGCGCTTTTCGTTTTGTTTTGCTTTCTACAAGGAAAGGTCATTGACAAAAAGGAAGCAGCAGGAGACAGGGGTAAAAGTGAAGAGGAAAAGGCAAAAAAAGAGCCTTTGGAAGGCAACACAGTTTTGGTTGTTTGATAATAACTCAACTAAATGATGACCTGGTAAAAATCCTCCCCAAAAAAGATGTGACAATAGCTATGCAAGTTCCTGGCATCAGACCTGTCCTACTGAGCTGCATCAGCCTGTTCACATGAGGCCATCTGTGCACATCTGTATACATTTACTGGATCACAGTGTCAAACTCTAGACTGGGAGCCATGTCTTCACAGATGTTTGGACCAAGCGCAGCACAAGCAGGCTCTGATCCTTACGGACCTCAGGGAGCTAAGAGCCCAAAGTACTCCTCAATATTTTCACTTACTAGACTGTCAGATATTGCTTCCAGGCCATCTTTTCTGGTAGTAGAAGTTAGGCTACTACCAGAGATAGACTTTTGTTTCAATCCTTATCTGACATACCTGGAAAAATCAAGTCTTTTACTTACATAGCGGTCCATATTCTACCTTTCTGCAAAATATGAAGGTAAAAGGGTAATGATTGAAGGGTTCTGTATGGTTCGTTGGGTTTCTGATGGAGCAAAATCTACTTATCCAGCCACTACAGTTATCTTAAAGACATTTGTAAAACACATTTTAATAGGGTTTTTGTTTGTTTAATTAGCGTTAGATGTTTAGGTTCCATTACTCTTCGACAAAACCTAGATCTTTGGCAAGCTTGGGGGAAAACATAGTATGTAGTTGTAACATGATAAATGTCTATCTATTAAAAAAAAAAAAATCACTTGATCTGCTCATGAATCAACATTGTCAGCTTTTGCCAAAGATATTACTTAAAACACAAGAAATATTTCACTGTGGAAAGTAATTGCACATAATGACTATATCAAGTCATTCGTAAAGGTGAATTCATATAATGAAGGATACTTCCCAGCACAACTCACAGTTAATAGAAAATGGGCGGTTTTAGACCCAACATGATCAGTTGCTTTATGTTCAAGGGTTTTCTCCCCTCTCTAGGCTCTTAGAAACTCACAAGATACAACCCTAAAGTTTTGAAATTATCTGAAAAACATGAAAAAAGATGGCCTGTCTTCCTCCCTGCCCCTTTTAATAATACAGATATTTGTTGAGCACATACAGCGTTCCCTGGGGACACTAGAAAACAACATTTGAAAGTTTTCCCACTGAGATGTCATGGAGAATTCCTACCCTAAGCTAGAACATCATCCAGCCGTTGAATCTGCACCAGGAGACTCCTGTTTCCAACAGGATCACACTGCAATATCTGGAAGTCATTCAAACAGATCCACTACCTAACACACAGTCCCAGGTAACAGCATCACTAGGGACACACTGAAACACAGAGAGAAATTCAGGTACAGGCATATAACAAAAGCATTGTATCTGTTAGCTACGACCAGCTTTTTTAATCGCAGTTATCCTACAGTATCTGCAATTTGGCTTCGAGGTTTTACAACCACAGCTTTTTCAGTTCTGAACTGCTAAGTATTTAAATTCAATCAGCTTGATCTCTTCAGTGTTCACTTTTTTTCCCCCTCTTCTTTAAATACTAAATATGGCCATATTATCAAGCAGGACTTTGCAGAACTGGCTTGTGATTTAAGTACCCACCATAAAATACCTTCAAGTGGATGGAGTTCATGAGTAGTCAGTCACCTCTTACTGAAATTCTCATGCAGGCATCCAAAAGCACGGCTCACATTTTACTGACTTGGCTTCAGAATCAGTCCTTCTTGCCTAATTCCATCTAGGTCCCTTTATGCATGTGTTACGCTATGCTTTAAACATAAATCATTTGCAAAAGGCTGAAATCAAAACCCTCATAAAACAGAAGGATAGCAAAATAGCTATTACACGTTATAACTAAATCAAAGAGACTTTAAGATTACTTTTTTTAAAAAATAATTAAAAAAAAACCGAAAACTTCTTATTGGAAGACTACAAGCTGAAGGACAAGTCACCGTCGATAACGCCGCCTCAGGAACCATCAATCACGTATCAAAAGCGGGACTGCCTGGGCACGGTTACACTTCGCTAATAAGTCGGCCGAACACTTGGAAGGGCTTTTTACGAAGCAATTAAACACCGATCGAGTATAAAACTCGGAGTTCGTTAACGGGCGGCGGGAGGGGAGCGCTGGAGCCGCGGGCTCCCCGGCGGGCGGAGGGCCCCGGCCCCGGAGGCCCGTTTACGGTTT
>JAVJGJ010000030.1:32932723-32955727 GCA_035590215.1 Microhierax caerulescens | reverse complement strand
GGGGCCTCGGCGGGTGGCTGCCGCCTCCCTGCCCCGTGAGCCAGAGGCCCGGCGGAGGAGAAGCAACTTTCCTCACAGCCCACCCCACGTTTCCCCTTTCATAGCAGGTGGATTTACAAAGGCAGCAGTTGGGGTTACCAGCCTTTCCCCTCCCCATTTCACTTTCCAGGGATCAAACAGCAAACACAACAGGTGGGATTACTGGGGGGAAGCCACTTTTCCAGGCAGAATCCAGCTTTGTTACTTGTTACTGCCACTCACAACCAGTCCAGGTCTCTTCCTGGTCTTCCCATACCATGCATGACAGCTGGAATACCTTGTCAGCAAACTTCCCTGAGGAAGCTCCCCAGCCACAAAGGACGCCATGTCAGGGTGCCCGGCTCCAAGCTGGACACGCAGGCCAACCCCTCATACCACGACCTCCCACAGGGCTTATGGCAACATGGCAGGGGGGCTGTTCTTCATACATGGGTTGAGGGTCAAGATCTTCCACTTTTCCCCTCAAAACATCTCAGATTTACTGGATATCTCCTACTCCTCCTGTCAGTCAGGAACTCAGAAGTTCTTAGGAATCATTTTCAACCCTCTCTGCCTCAGTGAAATCAATGTTTAATATACAGATTTCTCTTAATTCAGCTTTTCTTCACAAAAAAAAAAAAAAAAAAAAAATCACCCTACCTGAAAAGAGTCAGGTATAGTTGCTACCTAAGATCCTAAATGCTGAGAGCAGCACTGTAATGCTGCTCGCACCCGCCATTCTCCAGCACATCTCAGCCCAGGCAGGGGCCACCCCCACGAGCATGCTGCCTACACAGCTGTGGCCTCATTACCAGGGCTCAACCAGCCCAGGGCATAGTACCTACAGTCAAACCCCAAACATGCTTTTCCCTCTCACTAGTGATAGAAGCTAAGCTTTGCAAGCAGAAGGGTTGCAGCTCCCTCCTGCCAACACAAAGGACCATTCACCATATGTTACATCGCAGCTGTAACTGTGCCCAGGCAGGTTCCATAGTGGATAGCACCGTTTTGCTGGAGTTGAAGGACACTGTCAAAGCTAGTTGAAGCTACTAGATGATAACTACTTTCCTTCCATTCAGGAGAAGGATCACATTCCTGGGATGCTTCGATTAGGTTTAGGATTTCAAAAGTCAGCAACTGTTTAATAAAAAGTTCATAAGCAGAGTGGAAACAAGGACAAGATTAAAGGAATTTCCTCCTCACTTCCTGCTAGAGCAGATCCCAGCCCTCCTAGGCTTGCTTTCTGCCATATGAATCTTGTATTTCTTGTCAGACACTAATAGAGTTTCAAGAGGAGGAACAAACCCAGATAAGCATCTGGCTGCGTGTTAGGGAAGGAGATTGAGGTCTCAAACCACCTTCTCCTCACATACACAAATGTGCGCATATTCCTCCTTAGACCAAGGAGGACAATGGCAAGAGATTATTCACTTCCTAGTGAAAACTGACCACTATGCAAATACAGAATAAATGGAAGAGGCAAGCCAAGCTTGGTACTGCCAGAGCTGTTACAAGGTCTGCGTGTGATGCATGGAAGGGACCAGCAATGCCTGGGACCCAGGTGCCTGTGTTTGCAGCATGGTGGGGTTTAATTTCTGCAACACTGAACCAAGTAGGTTTCTTGTTGGAAGTGCAGGACTTTTTGTCACCTTGCTCTGCTGATATGCCTTAGGATGCAGTTTCACAGCTGACTGAAGGCAGCCATGCTGCCACCCCCCCTGTTCCCAATCATGTATCCCCAATACAGTCTCTGTGTCAGCCCCAGTAGTTGCACAGCCACACAGGATTTGCTCTTTCAGCAGCAGTATGAGCTTAAGCCAGTTTAAACTGACCATGAAGCCAAGCCCATCCGTACCAGCCAAAGCCAATTCAAATCAAGGTTAGGAAAGACCCACACTATTGGCTTCCCTAGGCAGCTACGTGGCCTTCCCAGTCCCATGCATTTTCTCCTGACACAAAGAACCAGGAGCTGAGATGGTTCAAGAGCCAAGCTGACAGATAGTTACTGCTTCAGAGTGGAGGTGTCTCTGCCAGTTTAGGTCCTTAAACCACTTTTTTTCCCAGGGCATGGCAAATGCTTTTTGGTTTTTAAGGGACAGGGAGTTGAAGGAGTGCCAGAACCAGCAGAACATGGGCCTTACAAGCCAGAGCTTGTCCCACTACCCCCAACCAAGTTGAACAAGGCAGGCCCAGGTCCATCCAAGATTACCAGGCAAGTTTGTAGTGGTGAGGTGGGTCCGACATCAGATGAAAAATCAACTAGAGATCAGGGTCCATTCCATCACGGTCATCAGGACAGCAATTGCCGGGCAGGTCCAGAGCGATAAGACAGGTTTGAAGTCAAACAGGGAAGTCAGTCCACATGTCAGGGTCCATAGCCAGGCACAGGTATGTTGAAGTAGCAGACTACAAGCCTTCCAACATAGCCCAAGCAGGAACTAAGAGGTAGTGGGGGGCAGGGCTGAGCTTAAATAGAGCCCCTTGACAAGGGTGGGGTGGTGTTTGAGGCCCCAGATGAAGCTGGTCAGTCATTAAGAGCTGTGAGTGCCCTCAGGGTCCTGACACTTGTCATCTAGATACAGGAATACTAGAGCTAATGTCAGTGAGAAGGTCAGGCTGTACAGCTGGGATAGGATTTCTGCAGCACCAGCCCAGACTTGCCCGCCCTGACCCCCTAAAGTGACATTTCAAGTTACTTTTAGTTGCTCTAACTGCAAGCTGCCCACAATAAAAAAATCTCTTTTGTTTCCTGTATGTTCATCCGGGCAAATCCATTCAGCCAGCTGGTCCTACAGAAAACTAACCCTCTGATGAGAGAAAAGAAGAGCAATACTCCTCCGGGTGAGCCAGCTGGGTCAGCTCCCCCACAGCTGCTGGGTGTCAGATCCAGCAAAGGCGAGTGGGACCCTGGTTCAGGGGTGGGGTAGGAGAAGTTGAACACTGCTTTTGGCAGCAACTGGCTGTTAAGACATGCTTAGCTGTAACACAAAAGTGTTTCCTTAATCTGTCTGCTTGTTGTGTAAAGAAGTACGATGTCCGTGAGGTCCATATACCTCCGAGCTGGGCACAGGGGTAATCCACAGTGGACGCCTAAAGATACTGCTTCTATGGCAGATGAGGAAACTAAATGCAGAATCCTCAAGTCTTCAGTTAGCTTCTAAGTGTCAGATACATGCAGTGTGAAAGGATAAATCGTTTATAATTAAAAAATAAACCACTTATTTTTAGCTGCAGATCTACCAAAGTGCATGCAATTAGCAAATATAAATCACTTCCTGGCTTGAAGACTGTTCAGCACAGCACATAAATGAAAGTTAAAACATACGTTTTGGGAATACATGGTACATCTGCTCTCAATCTGCAGCATTTTGAAATCAATACAGATATTCTCCCTGCTTTTTCTTTAACATGCTGCAGTCTGTCATACCACAGTGGAAGAAGTAAAAATATATTAAACAAAGGAACTAGAGTGGACACAGCCCTAAACACCATGAAAGGAATAGCACAGAGTAGTCATAATGATATGATGGCAAAAAGTAGTCAAGGTAAGGATAAGCACTGGCTTGGGAGGACAAATCAGAGAGAATTTCTCCTGCACGGTCTACAGGACGCTTCGGAGATGTACTGCACAGATAAAGCTTCAGAAGGTGACTCTCGGGAGAAAAAATCAACTGTTTGATGCGTGTCTACATATTTTAAAACAACGAAAGGCTTGTAGTCAATATCTTTGTGGAATTAATTCCTGCAGGGAAAATGTATTACACACAAAACTTTTCTTATTCTTTTTTTTTAATGAAAAGATAGCAAAGAAGCTGACTGTCTGGGAATGATTTGTAAGTACAATAAACCTCACAAGAAGATGATAAGCAAAATATTGTAAGAGAATAGTGTCAGAAGTACAGCAAAATAAAAGAGAAACATTACACATTTGTAGTTACTGACAACGTGTGTTCTTAAGTATCATGTCACATTATAAAAGAATCCTTGTTTTCCTTTCCATCTTTCACTAATACTCCTATTAATCTATACCAGATTTTTTTCATTCAACCATTTGAGGCCACATGAATCATCCTTTGCCCATTTGAAATTCCACTAGAATTACACTAGTGTGTTAAGGCTTCCCAAGTAGAACCTGGAGATGAGGTTAGAACTGCCTGTGGATTCCTAGAATCTGTGCATCCGTGGAAAGACCACATGTAAATCTGATTTCACCGCTGATTTTTAAATGCTGACATGCCATGAAAAACACCAATTGCTGGTACTTTTTAAAGATTGGAAAGTTACGTCTATCTTATACTGTCAATTCTCTAGAATAGGAATTCTCTCTAACTTAGGTGAAGACATTGTCTCGCTCGATGTATCCTTTGTTTTCTAGCTGAGTTTTCAGGAGCAAGTGCAGTGCAAATAATAACGTATTTCTTTAAAAGGAACAGGAGATACGAGTGTAAATTTTCTGACTTCTCTAAAAGAAATCAGCCACTGTGTAGAGAACAGGTATGCACAAGAAAGACATATGTCGTGCTACGTGATTTTTTTCAGCAAGTTAGCTGTCTTGTAAAAGTCAGCAGACAATTGCAGAAAGTTAAAGTTGCAGACAGTTAAAGAAATACAGATATTGGCTAACATGCATGAGAAAAAATTTACTTTATGTGATCATGTAGCAAAAGTTTTCTCTTTTGTTCATAATTGCATGAGAAAATGGTTGATAAACCTGGTGATCGTGACAGAACACTCTGAAGCATTTAAGGCTGGTTTCAGTATTTATGTTTTCAGCAGGAGTAAGAAAAGACACAAAAGACAGGGAGGTAATGGATTGCACTTGATGCATTATTTTAGAGTTAAATCCAGCGCTGGTCATTATTGTCAGGATGATTCCTGATGTGCCTTTCCCTGCCTGAATCAGGCAGGTCAGCTGCAGGCATCATGGAGTAGCTCGGGGTATGCCCGTAGGTAGTGGGATACACATCCCCTGCCAGGGTCCTCTCTTTATTTTGAAGGCACCAGGTTAGGCCAATGAGTAGCTGCATTTGTGCCAGTCTTTGCAGAAGCTCTGCCACCTTTCCCAGGCTGAATTTTTTTCTTTGCCTGAAAAGCAAAGGACCGGCTAGCCATACGGAGCGGTGGAGCAGAGCACCGTCAGGGGATGGGGGACAGATTGCAGCCCTGGGGAATAACAGAGAGAGAGTATCAGGAGGTGCAGTACAATCTTGTTCAGACAACCTAGTTCAGTCTGTGATCTGGGAGTACTTTGAAAATTGGCAGGAGACTATGGAAAAGATAAAAGGAAAAGCCTTGAAATAGACCACAATTCTTTCCCTTTCATATGTGTATTACACTGGATTTTTATATATATATAGCAGAAGGACTCTGTTCTTTATATCCTTGAATTACATACCTCCCTAACATGCAATGTTACTCTTTTGGAAAAATGAGGGTGCTAGAATGGGGCACAAACACCAGCAACTGTTAATAACATATGCAAATATTGGCACACTTATTATTTTTGTTGTTGTTATTACTTTATATTTGTTTGGCTCCCCAGCATTTCATTAAATTTGATATCCATTGTGCCAGGCACTTTCAAAGAGTTAATTGAATAACCAGCCATGGTACAGAGTGGGACAGTCAATAGGAGAAGCATGTAACAAGTAGTTGCACAGGCTGGTTATTTACATTTCGGATGCTGAGCTTTGTAGTTGTCCTTTGGGAGGAAAGAGTTGCAACTGTTTTATCTCTGACTTTCTCATTAGCCCCAGAAGTGAGTCTTGAAAAGAAGGCAGTGGATTTACAGCTCAGTTCAGGCATGACCAGGTTGTCCTTTTGCAAAATATCTCAGGTAATTTCAGGTGAAACTCCTCATTAACTGACTCCTCTTGCAGAGTTTGTTTGCTTTTCCTAAAAGGAATCAGTTAAACCAATCCTCAAAAAATCTGATTCAAGGAGGAGCTTATTAAGGCAATAGTTTGGAAAACCGAACTGGTATTGCACTCAGCTGTCTTAATCCATGACTTCACACCATTTGCAGGTAGCCCCAGACCAACTTGTAGTAAGTAGTCCTGCCGGGAAGGGCCATGGCAGTCATCAGCGTGAACAAGGGAGATTTCACCACCTTCCTGAACAATATAATCTTTGTTGCCAGGCATGTAAAGCAGTAAAATACTTCAGTCATTAAAGGAAGAAGAATGTCACAATTTTTGCAGAAGAAAAATAGATTCCAGGATCTGTGGTTTGACAGGTTAATAAGAAAGCCTGTACATTTGCCTTTACAATTTATTTACTTGTAAGTCTACACAGGGATTTTGTTAGGGATTTGGCATCTTAAACAGGTTTTTATTCCAACAACATTTCAATTCACCTTTAAGACTTTCAATTAAGACAAACTGAACTAGAGATCCATCGGTGGAATTTGCATGGAAGTTAGCAGGGGGTTGGCAAAGCCATGATAGGGTTTAGGTATCAGGTTTATAGACTTGTATGGTACTATCTAACATCTCGTATTTTCCACTCATTTTGCATGTAAAACTTTTATTGATATCAGCGTGAGTTTAGCACGCCACTAAAATGGAGACTATGCCCCTAGGACACAAAATGATGTAAGGTACCCCATTTAGTTATAACAATTTGGCTGCACTAAATCTTGATGTTGAATGTTTGGTTTAGTTCCCCCATAAACTTTGTCTGCTGGATTTATATATTTTGGCTCCTTTTATTTTGACTCTAGTGGCTAAATTTGCAATGGGCTTAAGTGAATGCAATTCCACTCACACCAGCAGCAAATCTGCAGCACAGTGGGTATTTCTTGTTATATAAATATAGGGCCTCATCTGGCAAGATGCTGAGTGGACTAACTTGGTCGGGTTTCTGTGAGATCCGAGAGTGCTCAGCACCTCAAGGGAGAAATTCCAGACCTTGCAGCAACTGAACCTCCACACAGCATGTCTGTGGTCATTTTCTATAGCCCTTTGTCCAAATGAGGGTACACAATACATTTGCTTATCGTCTTTTTAATCACAAACACAAAAGCTAAAATATTTATTTTCCTGGCTCTTACAAAAGCGCACCTCTATCTGCAACAAAGAATTATGTAAATTATGAGGATGATAGAGGGTTTTTTTCCTCTGTAGCTCTGTGAAATTTAGCTTTCATTCACATGGGTGTGGGTTTTTTTAAATGAAACAGTATTTCAATAATGGCTTCAGTGGGATTTTTTAATTCTTTTGCTCTATTTAGAGCGGGGTTTCAAATCCATTTCAATTCCAGTGAAAATGTCTCTGATCTGATAAAGGAGATGAAGTCACTGCATAGGCTTACTATTTTATTTCCATAAGGTTTGAAAGTTTTGTTCCCTGCAGTGTTTTGGAGCCCAGGAGTATTCATCTGTTTTGTAAAAGGAAAGTTCTACGGAGCAACATTTGGTCACTGTTGTCTGAATTTCATTATTCTGTTCTCCAGACTAGCAGAGGGGAAAAGTGCAAGTTAGCTGGGTCACAGTCTGAAATGTGAGAGCAGTCAACTTTTTCTGAAGTTTATGGGAATGAAAGGAAATTTAATACTGTTCAAAAGAGAGATTTAAAGTTGCATCATGTGAAAACAATTGGAGAAGTTTAATCCTGAGGTCTTGGGTTATTTGCTAACTTACATGACCATTTGTCAGCCTGCAAAAGATGAAGTTGGCTTTGCCCCTGCTAACAGTTGGCCTCTGTTTTGGAGTGGTATTGCAATGCCAAAGGAACAAATACAAGTTATATTGGTTTTATGGACCACTACTAGTTCTATTCTTTATCCTTGCAGCTCATGACATGTCAGCTTGTCTCCTCTGGGTTGCCAGTGCAGATCTCCCACTGATCTCAGCAACACGTGCTGACAAGCCTTTCATGTAGAAGGGACTACAGAGCCTGACAACTTCTTAGACTTTTAAAATGCTGAATATATATCCATAATTTAACCTTTACCTCTCAGACTGCTTCAGGACACATATGTTTCATTATACATGGAATAAAAGCGATGGGACCCTGGGATGTAACTGAATACTTAGTATTTTGTAATGTTTCTAGTGTATCATTTATGCTAAAGGATGTTGATTAAAACATTCTTTACATTACTTTCTATGGAGTAAATTAAACTGAAAATCTACAGAGCTTTAAATGCATAACAACTGGAGATGTTTTCCAGAGTGTTCCATTACAAATTCCATCAAATAACCTTAGCAAAATACCTTATTGTTAAAAAAATTCTCTTAAAAGGTAGCCTGTGCCTCCCCATGTCATCTCCTTCTCCTACCACTGATCTCTCCTCTCCAGTTTTGGCACCCGCATCAGCACCTTCTGTGTTTGGCCATCGCTCAAGGTCTCTCTACAGAGATTTAAAATAATGTTAATCATTATTAAAGGAGGGAAGGGAATGATGTCAAAATACAGACAGCTTGGGTTTGAAGGCCATTTCATATGCTTTTAAATGCTGTTTTAAGGAGTTGAGTGCCACAAGAAGACTAACTTTTTAAGATCTTTGAGGTTTGTACTGGTACCAGGTATCGCTGACCCATGCGGCTGGCAGGAGGGCTGGAGCTTGGGGAATAAGACCACATACATAGCACAAACATCCTTGCTTTTACTTCTGGGTTAAATATTCCCAGTTGCTCAGTGGTGCCAGAGTGCCCTGGTGTGTCCGCCCTGGGGGCTTTAGAACATGGGTTCTGAGCTGGGCGAGTACTGAGCTGCTCCCGTCAGGCCGCCGCATGCTCGCCTGGGCTCCACAGCAGAGCACATGGGTTTGTGCACAGGGTCGTGGTGTGTAGCTGCCGTGGAACTGGACAAGAAATGGTTTAATCCATCCAACCCAGGTTTGCAGTGACTGATGAGCCGCTTCCCCTTTGTTTCTTAGTGCAATTCATTTATAAGTTGCTTATACTGGCTCTGAAAACGGGGGGTTATGTTCTTTTTTTCTCCAGTCAGTGCTTCATGGCTTCAGCGTTCCTTGCAACAGATGATCACTGCAGTGATCACTGCTGTGAAGTGCAGGAGTGAGGCAGTCCTGTGTGCTATTGCCACTACAAACACTGCAGTTGCTATGTTCTTTGCAGATGTTCTTTGCTTTAACACAGCTGTACACATTACAACATCTTTTAGTAGGACAAACCTACACAGCTGAGGCTACGTGGCCAAAACCCCAGCCACTCTCAGGCAGCCCTGAAGGAGCCACCACAGCCAAGGAGAGCCAGGGAAGCCACTGTTTCACCCTTCTCCCATGGGCACTTTCCAGGGACACTACAAAAACTGCAGTGTCTGCCTTTTCTTCATGCTCACCTGATCATACAGTAACTCCTCAGACACCCATGCTGGAGCTCCACAGAGGGAATTTTAGTCAATGCTGAAAGCATGGACCTGAGGAGGGATTGCAGATGTTGGTTAAGTATCATGAAGTCTTGTGGTTCCACACAGTACTACAAAAGAGAAAAGAAATCTAGAGGGGGAAAAAAATATTATGTACTGAGAAGATGGCAAACTGGAAAATGGTGAAGGAGACTGAAGAGGAGGAGAAGCTGGAAACAAAGAAGGGAAAAAAGATAGGAGGAGAAAGGCCAAAAGTTAAGATGAAAGAAAGATCCAGTATGAAAGCACAATTTTGCAGGAATTAGTGCATAGTGAGAGGAATCTGTAGCACTTCCCTGGATCTAGAAAAAAATTCCTACGAAACACCCACAGGCTATATGCTGTTTAGCATCAACTGACTTGGAAATGGCAGAAAAAATCAGTCATATGTTATTTATATATGAGCTGAAGTATATTCTGTACCTTCCTCCTACCACACAGGACGTTTAACATACATGCACGGGGGCATTCAGCTACTTAGTGGGTTTTCAAGTCCTGTATATAAAATTGAAAAATGCAGCTCAGCTGCTTTCTATAAGACATCTACAATAATCAGTTCAAAGTAGAACATAGAGTAGCTGCTTAAAGATTGACTTTGATTCCCTCTATGATAGAGAACTTACCAGTACAGCCTGGGTATTTGAAACCACTAATGTCTAGTTTAGTTTTCACTGCTGTTTAATTTACATGGATCAATTCCATTTTTTTTTTTTTGTGAAAGCAGAAAAATAAAATGTCTTACCTTGCTAGAGCTGCCATAAATGTTATCAACAGTAAATGCTTGAAATGTTGCCAGAAGCTCTATTGTCCCACCTGCTACTGCGAGTGAGATACTAATTAACAGTGAATTAAGAGTGAAATGTAGCACATTTGCACTCGCAATTTTGTTTTGCAATAAAGTAAAAAATAAATGGCTTAAATTTACACCAAACATTTTGCTCAATCAAAATAAAATATACAAAAATTAGGAAGCTTATCCTGAAAATACAGAAGCAGAAAGATTAGCTTTTTTAAAATATCTCCCTGATTTTCTCAAAGCAAAACAATGTGCCGAAGCAAACTCGTATGTGCAGCATCACAAATCACGATCCATCTTCACCGGGGTGGACTCACGGAGCAGAGCAGCCCCAGCTCTGCACACCCCACCAGCCCCCAGTGTGAGTCCTGGCCCTGCCTCGGCCCCGGCTCACGCAGCCAGCACCACGGCTTTGCGGGTCGGCGTCTTCGTCACTCTCACCACATACAGATTTTAAATGCACACACACAAAAGCCTAAAATGCCAGTAGCTTGCATCCAACAGCACGTTCCTATTAACAGAGGGAGTTACAAACTAGCTGGGCGTGCTCCTGAAAGACAGACACAGCTTCACGCCCTGTGGATTCCCTTTACTTCCACCGGGGCAGCTCTGGCCACGTTCTGCCGTATTTTTTTCTGTGTTGTGATTCTATTGACTAATATCAGAATCCCAGAATGTATTTTTAAGTAAGACAGAAATGGCACAAGTAATGATACCCAGCAGCTTTGTGTCCTTTATCCTTTAATGCATGCACCTCAAAAATCTCCCACCACCCTTCCAGGATCCGTTGTGACTCCAATATACCGAGTTTCCCACCTCCCCTCTCCCTCCTTGCCCCAAAGCTGCTGCTGTGGCTGGTGCTGAGCTGCAGTGCCTGCACACACACAAACACCAGCCAAGGGCAGAGCAGGCAGAGGCTGAGGTCACACCACAACTTTTCCCTTAGGAAAATAAGCAGAAGGCGTAAACAAAAAAAAAAAAAAAAAAAAGCAGCTTTCCAGCAGATCCTTCTGCAGCTGACCAAGTGCAGCTGCTGCTGACGTTGCTCTGGGGCTAAAGAGCATCCCTTTCCATGGGTGCAAGTACCAACTCCTGAGTTGGGAGGGCTCATGGGATCATGGAAAAGAAACAGGACATTAACAAGAGTGACAGGGGACAGGATGAGCCAGACCTCCTTAGCCATGAGCCAGACCTCTGCAAGCTCCTCCTAAGTGAGGAAAGGGCAAGCAGAGTCAGTTCCGGGCTTGCTGCAGCACACCAGTACCTCACACCTTTCTTTTGAACAACTGATTATGAAACAAATAGTTCCACTGGCACAAGAGACGACGGTACTGGGTTTCCTATGGGTGTGTGTTTTAGTGCAGTCCCGTGTGGATTCACTGATGTCGAGGAAGGGCTGAATGCCCCGAGCCACTGTTCTTCAGTGAAGGTCTCACCAGGGCTGCTCACTCTGCCATTCTGCTGCAAAGTGCCATTAAACCGACAGGATTTTAACATCTTTACCAACTCACATCTACATCCAATTTGAAATATGTCAACAGGTTTTCTGGTGTCACCTAGAAGAGACAAGCAGAGGTGGAGTGATCGCATGGGACTCCAGGAAATCAGGCTAAAAAATTCACAAGAGCGCTGTGCAGGCAGGCGTGATACCTATGCATTGCCCATTAAGAAGTTAAAACTTTGATCGCAGGAAGCCTGAAGGAATCTCTGATAACAGGGTTTTAGCTTGAACTCTGAAAACCAGAGTGTTTTGAAAATGTTTAACAGAATGTTTTTCAGTTTTAATAAGCTAGTTGGTTAAATAACACAGGCTGAGTGCGGCCATCCTGCATTAGGAAGTTTGTCCTTAACTTCTCTACTTTCTTTGTAACCTAATGTTTCAGCTTCCACAAAAGCAACAATTTTATCAGCGGGACACTCAAAGCTAAGAACTGGTAAGCACAGGGTACACTCTGACCTTCTGAACTCGGTAGACGCTCGTGTGCTCCTGAAAAAGGCAGTCAGGACCTAACTGGGCCACATGCATCGTAGCATTCTAATAAATTCTAATTTAGCTATTTAAAATAACACTTACATACTAATTAACTTCCTCAGCCTAAGCTGCATATAACCGATGCTTTCATTTTCCTTTGTAGGCAGCTACGCTTCACCCTGAAACATGCAGGCATCTAGAACGGGACAGGACTGTCATTTAAATGTGTTTTTTTCTCTGTCATCCAAGTGGTCAGACCCTCAAACAGTTCAAAATTCTTACAAAGGAAGAAACACCTCTAAAATGTTGCTGAGCCAAATTAAACCCCAGCATTGTTTAAAAAATCACATTCTTTCATTTTGTGCCATGGATTGTAAGAGCTGAGCATCTGATTACTGCCCTCATAAAACTTCTTCTTTGAGGCTGACTGTAATTACAGAGTATTTTAACGCTTTTATCTTTGGGCAGGGTAGATTTGTAGTCTGTCTCCTGTTTCATCCAGTTTTGTGTGGTCAGAAGGGAAAAATACAGAAAACTTTCTCCTTCCTTTCGTTCTGGAGGAGTGCGTGGCATTAGCACAGCCAAAACCAGACCACAGCGGTACACTCAGCTCAGGGAGGGAGCAACATCAGTGACCTGAGCAGGGAAACACTTACAGGCATGCTTGCCTTGGAACTCAGGAAAGCCTCTCTCCCTAAGGATCCTCGCAGGCAGGTGACCCCAAAGGAGAAGGCAAAGCCCCACGTGCTGCTCCCCCTTGTCAGTGCTTCCAACTTCTGCTGCTTCAATGCCAAACAGCCGGATTAGGCACCTTCCTCCAGGCATGTAACCCCCCAGCTCACAGCACCATCCAGAGCTAAAAGCTGTTTCTCGTTCCCATAGCAGCCATCTCCAGCATTTTAACCCGCATTTATCAGATTTATTCTGCAAAACTGGATCCTGCCCCACCTTGCTCGTAGCTCCCACCAGCAGCCCAAGCCTTGCTGCTGCCAGGAACAACTGCCTAAGTCATCCTTCATGGAAGCGCTGGAGCTGATCATTTCTGAAGGTATCCCGGCCTCGCCATGGGAGGTTAATGGCATTGTGAAGGGACACACATGACTGGGAATTTTGTGCCAGAAACAACACAAGCACTCTGCTTGCGAACTTCCTAAACTCCTCCGCTTCCCTCCAGCTCCCCCCGTTCTCCCAGGAGCGGTGGATAAACACGGAGTCAAATGATTCAAAGCTTTGTATACTCGCTCGCTGTGACACAGGACTTTCTTTGCCCACTCCCTCCCTCTACAACTTACCTTTTTTTTTAACCTTCCTTTCTGCTGTGCATGCAAGGAGGTTTGCTGGGACCTGAAAGAGCAGAGGAACAACCCTGCGGACTCTCCGACACAGGGAGCTGCACACCACGGTGGGAGCCACAGCACATCTGAAAGTCACCTTGAGGCACCCAAACTGGCACCTTGAGGGAGCAGAGCGTGAAAGGTTTTTAATAGACACTCCAGAATGGCTTTTGTGAAGGAGGTGAGGGAGCTGAATGGATCCAGCGCTGGTGAAACACCTTTCTAAGCAATGCCATGGTGTTAAATACAGCCAAACTCCTCTAAACTTTATCCCATCCTGGCTGCTTCTAGGGATGGATAGAAAGGTCAAAATTATGGCAAATTAAATCTGCCACGGGCAGGTTTTCTTCGCCAGCCTTTGCCTTGCTGTAGTTTCACTGGTGAAGTGCACAGTGTTGCTGCTCTGTCCAGGAGCCGGTGGGATGCCAGGAGACATTCCCAGCGCCCAGCCCCTGTGCGCAGAGGGCTGTTGTGCTGAGGTTTGTTTACCAAGATGATGCAAATTATAACCCATACCATCCAAAATGGGAGGATGGATATTTAATAACGACTTCAGATGCCATACAAAACCATCCTAACGGATATGGCTTTGGCTCTTCTCACACGCTGTCACACAAGCCTGGATGAATTTCAAATCTGGACTGTTGCTCATAACTAGGATTCCTCATCCTAATTAAAACTTAATTTTTTCCTTATAACCAAGCTGCATGTAAGTATAGCTGAGTGTTTAGCCACAGAGGAAAAAGTGAATTTACAGAATTAAAGCGCAGGTGGGATGATGTGAGCAGCAGGTTCTGTGCTGGCATGTACAGCCATATCCCATAATGGGGAATAGGGCTGTTATTTTTGTTAATTCTGGCTTGTAATCACAACCTGTAAAAACAAAGTCAGTAAAACCAAATCCGTCACTGTTTTGAAGCTTTTACCCCTTTCAGTTCCCACATATACCACTACACTCCCTCCAACCTCCACCCCAGTGCCAGCTCCTGATCCTGTCTTGTTCTTACCATGCTTCCCTGACCCTGCTCCTTTGCCCACACTCCTTGGCCCCAGCCTAGCCCTGCTCCCAGTTTCTGGGGTCTTTCCAGAACCTCCCAGAGCCAGGGAGTGTGAGGGAATACTAAGGGAAGGGATGAGAGGAAGCTCTTCTGAAGGTGGGAAAAGTGCAGAGGCACCAGGACGTGCTGGTGGCCCCATGTACCTGGACAGCATAAGGTAACGTTAAGGGGAAAAATGAGAACTGGTTTATTTGATTTGATAATTAGTTAATTGCATTTGCAGCCACTTTCCCCACCTGAGCTTGGGCATAGCTGTCAGTGCTGTGATAGAAACATGCTGAATAACACATGCTCTTCACAGCAAAGCTGAGGGAACAGACTCTTTCCAATGGTAACTGGAAATCTTGCCCAAAACTCTACACACTGAAAATCTGGGGATTAGACTTTGGATTTATCACATGAAAATACCCCAAAAACCCCAGCACTATTCAGCATCTTCCCGAATTGCTCTAGCCAGTCTCAAAGCAACCTTTGGTTTACCAGGCTGGGTTTCAGCTTACACTTGGGAGACGATGCTTATGGAACATCTTGGCAGCCTGTGGCCTCGCTAAGGACTTCAAAGATGCGGTAATTTTGAGTTGTGAATGAACACCTGGATTATAGATGAAATCATGCCAAAGTGAGGTGTAGCAAGACCCTGGGTCCGCTGGAGACGGATGCCTCGAGGCTCTTTAGCATTGCTACCATCTACAGAAAAACAGTCCATCTTCCACAGGTGGAGCAGTAGAATCTGAACAGGATTTCAGAGCTTTTCTGCCTCTGGCACAAGGGTTCAGCCCCTGGTGCGGATGCTCACTGACACCAGTGAGGAAAACCATCACCCTGGACGCTGGGAGTCACCCCAGTTGCTGCTGCTGAATAACCTGGCTTCTGGCAATGGCTCCTCTGCAAGACACACCAGACTGGAACAAGAAATCACCGAGTGGCAGTTCGGTGGCTGGGCTGATCTCCGCTCTGTAGGGCTGTGGTTATTTTTGTCGGTGAGCTCTTGTGATGTATTTTCATTTGTGCAGTGGAAATTGCATACAGAAATGAAATATTACATTACGTAAACTTGGGGTAAAGATTAAAACACATACAACTAGCGAGACATCTGGATCTAATTGGACTCTTCCGGGACAGGAGTCTATAGCTTTAGTCTGAAGAGAAGCAAAGGAAGAGCAGCTGTAATTTTTCATGCAAATATCCATCAGCGTAGAGGGGCTGAGTCTTTGCAAACACCTCCACTGCCACGTCTTTGGCAAACGCGGCCCATTAAGTGCCGTACGGGCCGACCGTGCTTCCCTGTTGTTGCACAGAGTCACTGACTTGGAAGGAATCCACTATAATACAGCCCAGGGGTAAAAGTGAATTTCCTGAGAAAATTATGACTAACTGAACCTTGGTGCGTAGAACGGAAGTCTCCCGCGCTCAGAGCTGCACCAGTTATCCTTAACCACCAGCCACTTTTCCTTCATTTGCTGCATATTCAGAGACCTGCCGGCACACAGGCAGCTGCTGAGAACTACGTCCCTGCTCAGTGACCCAGCAGGCGAATCCACCCGGGCTTCCCCAGGAGCAGTCTTTTGCTTGTGGCCATCTCCCTCTCCTGTGCAAGGCTCCAAATCCCATGAGCTGAACAGGCAAGGGCTGCAGAGGCACAAATTGTTTGTCATGGGGGAAGGGTATCGACAGGGGGGAACAGTTCAGGCTCTACTTCGCAGCAATTGCAGGTACAGCAGAAACAAAGAGCTGGAGAAACTGTAACAGAGATAAAGCTATGAGAGCACAAAAAGCTTTGCATCTCATTCTGAAGATGCTGAAATAAGTAGGGAGTGCCAAGAGAGGAGAGCTGCACCCTGCCATAGAGCCGTTAGCACCATCATGGGCAAGAGAACAGTTTTTAAGACACAGTTTGACTGAAAAGTGCTCATGGTTCCGTTAGAAAGACCTCAGGACTGTCCTGTTTTAAAAAGAGGCCAACCATAAACTACAAGGTCACTTGTTCATGCAATGCTCAAAAGGCAAGTAAGAGCAGCCAAATTGTTTTTCCCCCACTAATCCCAGCTTTCTGGTTTAGTGCTTTGCAGCCGGCGGTGAGGAAAGCCTCCCAGACCCCACCGTGCCAAGCGAAGCGCCGGCGCAGGACCACGGCACAGAAAGCACGGCTCTCCCAGATGGAGGCACAAGTTTTCCCTGGGTCAGAGCTGCCACGCCACCGGGCAATGATGCTGCGCACACCCGCGCTCACACCTGCACTGACGGCTGAGCAGCCGTTTGCAAAACATGGCCTGCAGGTCCTGCTGCACGCAGCAGCTTAGCACAGCCTGCCTGCGGGCAGCAGCGTTTCCTACCTCAGCTTTTAGCCTTTATTATAATCTCCTTTTTCCTCTTTACCCTAAGACTGATCTAGATCATTCTATACAATAGCTATTAGGGTGCTAACACAATTTACAAAATTCATTATTTGTGATTCTCGTGGTTTTTTATAATCAAATCAGACTGAAGCTCTATGGTGCAAATGTAAATTCTTCTGTCTCTTTAAGAACATTTTATAGTTACCAATTTACATTTGTTTTCAACTTTGTTATTAGCCAACTGAGAGATCAAATGTTTCTGTACCACATATGTCCCTACAGAAGAAGCTGTCAAGTAGATTTAGGCTTAGTCTTTCAAGTGCTCAGAAGAAAGGAGACTCCCCAGATTAATTTGGAAGCTTCCTTGCTGACTGCATCTGCCCTTTCCGGGCCGCGTGGCTCATGCTTCCAGACCAATTCATTTGGCCAAAGTCACAGCAGCGTCCATGCTAATGATGCCTGACACCCGGTATGGAAATGGAGTCCTTCATTACAGCCCCAAATGCTCCAAACATTGCCTCCACTAAAACAACTACAAACCTCCTCTGCAGATTAAAATGGAAGAGTTGAGCCAGCTCCGTGCTGCAGAGCAGCAGCAAGGAGAAGGTGTTTTCGTCATAGCCCAGCACCAAGTACTCTCAGGGAACAAGGGCTTCTATTAGAGAACTGGAATCTCTATTTGCCAGTTAAAATGTTGGCGGAAAATCAGGCAGGTTTCACAGCAGTGATCTGCATGAATAGAAAAGGGGGCAGAGGAGTCCCATGCTACCCACGAGCTGGGCCAGGGAGAGGGGATGGAGCAGAGAACTGACAGCAGCAGTGAAAAGCTGCAGGTTTGATCCCATGTCCCTGATGCTTCTCTTCTACAAGTGCCACTATGGCAGTAGGGCTGCAGTGCCCCACAAGGCAGCACAAAAGGGGGACACACGTTTGCTGCCACCCAGAGAAGGGCTGGAAGGAAGGATTTACAAGTGGAAGGCTCCAGGTTTCATTGCCAACCTCCAGATCCAGCCAGGCATCTTTTTTGACAGAGGAGATCAAAGTCAAACAGAGCACCCGGCTCACACCACAGATATACCTGGATTATGCAATTTCACTTCGATTCAAATATGGGCTGGGCCATATTTAACTGCCTTTTGCCAGGTCTGACGTGCAACTCAGGTTTGATTTAGGGCTTTTTCCCCCTTTTTCCCCTTAATGCACACGCCACAGTGTTTGCTGGGATTTTTGGATCTCTGTAGTTGTATTTTATTACGTGTCGTGGCATGGCTTGCTCTGAGTAAGGCTTTTGTGCTCCTTAGGAGCGGCACCCGCCCGCTGCTCACCTGTACTTTCCCCCAGGAAGTTTTCCTTTTGCTCAGCAGATTGTAAGGAGGAGGAATCAGTGGCACCAGAGTGGCTGTGGGGGCGGGGAAGAGGTGCAGAAGTGAGTCCCACGGGAGCACGGCCAAGCAGGCAGAGCGCTGCACCAGCACACAGCAGTTTTGGTGACGGGCACTGGCCACTCAGCACTTTCAACACGCGGGTTTTGGAGACTGACCTTCAGCATCTGTTTTTTGTGAAGAACCCACCACCACATGCTAGGGTGGAAACTGGTCCGGCTCCGTGCACGTGGGTTGTTTGGATTTGGGTTTTCCTTTTTGGCCCGGAGTGGGAGAAACCCATATGCCATGGCTGCTGTTTTCCACTGTAAATGGGAATTGTTGTTGCTATGGTTTGTGGCCAAACCCTGAGCACAAGCATTGCTTCCTCAGACAAAGGACACAGGATTTATTCACATGATTTCCTGGTATTCTGCGTTGACCTGGATCCATCCAACAGAGGCCACGGCTGGTCCAAAAGCAGAGCACAGGGTGGAGAGGGCTGCGGTGGAAGTGGCACAGCCGCAGCTTTCCCCCAGGACCGCGTCTCCATGCATCCCTGTGGGTACGGCTGGCCAACAGAGCTGGCCTGCGGGAGCGAGTGGTGCAGGAGCTCTGATGACACCCAGCACTAGGGCTCAGGCAGACCAGCAGCAACAGGCTGTGAGATTTATTTTTTTTTTTATATGCCCCACACCAAAGCAGCTCTGCCAGCAAAACTGTTAGCGCAGACTGAGCAGAGAAGTCTACCTGACAGAAGAGACACCTCACATCTGTGTGGAAGACTGATAAAAGAGCCTTCTGTCAGCACATCTGCACCTACCTGGTCCTGGTTAGGCTGAGGGTGGGATGGTTCATACTCCTGGCAAGCAAAGCTGTTCCTTCAGGGCTGCCCAGGGATCCAGCCTGAACTTCAGCTGCATGGGCAGCATCTCCACAGCAAGGCCCCGCACTGCTGAGCCCAGCCAGGGCAGAGGGTGAGATGGGGCGCAGGTGTCGCAGGGATTTGGGTGACAAAGGCAAGCAAACCGAAAGGGGAAAGTCACCAAAACTCATTCCCACTAACACGACTACTTTTATTAATGTAGCTTAAGCCGTGACAGCCTTGAGATGGAGGGAGTAATCCAACATCTTGTGGATTTGCCTGGAGTTATTTTCCAGGGTCCGCCCCCCATGGCTGGAGGGTGTCACCTCCATGGATGAGGGGCACAAAGTCAGCCACAAGGCACGATGAGCACACCTAGTCCTCTCCAGGGCAATGCCAGCTGGTCAGGCCAGGAGCAGGAACACAGCTCCTCCAAGGGGATGGCTTCCAGAAAAAGGGCAGGAAGATGCAGCTGCAGGGATATGCAACTGTTTCCGAAGTGACCCTCTCTGTGCCCTTGGGTAAGGTATTGCACATTAATGCCTGCAAATCCGATTATTCCAAGGATCTTACTATCCATGTTCAACCAAACAAGAGCTCATCAAATTCATTCTTCAAAAGAAAGCCTATCACGATGCAAGAGAATAAAAGAGCACTGAACGCTAACTGCAGCCCATATCACTTTAATATCCTGCAACGCTTGTTATTGCTCATTTCTGTGTGGAGGGTTTGTTGTGGGTTTTTTCTTCTACAGAAGGCAAATCAAGATCAATTTACATAATTTGGTTTTGAAAGGGAAAAATCCACCTAAGCAAAACCACTCAGCCTTAATACACAGCCACTGCTTATTCAGAGACACCACATTTAAAAGACTGTATTAACAAGGATAAAGTATTTGTGCTTCTTTTTCAGGGAAGTTTCCAAGATCAAAAAAAGCCTCTATATTATTGAAGAATTTAGTCTCTCTGTTATTTCTAGAGCCTTTTGTTTAAGCACAAAAAATAGTATGTATATATGCTAAACCAAAAGGCTGTGCTAATGAGCACCATACACAAAAAAGCAGCACAGCAATGTGCACGCACAGTGTTGACAGGGGCTGGGTTTTATTGTCTATCCTTAGGAGTTCAATAGTGTTCTTAAATACAGAGATAAAACTAATATTCCTCTTTTAGTGACAGAGTTGACAATAAAAGGGGGGACTGAGTGAAGGAAGTCGGCCTGTGTGCACTCCAGCATGGTGTCTGACCAAGGCTTTATGTTATGACGGTCGGACCGGTGCGGCCAGTTCTTTCATGAAGCTGTGAAAGTTTCAGTGCGATAGAAATGAGAGGTGCCAACATGACCTGCAGAAAGGAAAGAGATGGCTCAGAACCGCGGAGGAGAGCGGCAGGCGAAGCCTATGCATGTTGCATCCACCCTTCCCTCGCAGGGAGATGGTGTCAAGCCCGGGACACCCAAAGCTCAGCACCGCTGACCCAAGGACCGCGCCAGGTTCACAGCACAAGCTGTGAGACCAGTGAGAGGAACGGCGCAGCGAGGGACGCAGTGTTATGACTGCATGCAGGTTCAGAGAGAAAACCTGAGCGCAGCTCCAGCGTTGCTGCTACTACCCTCATTGTCCCATACTCCAAACTCTTGCACCATCAGCACAGGATATTTAAACCCTAAGTTTAGTTTGTGCCTCTCAGTATGTGGGGTTTTTTAGTCCTTTTGTCAATAATGGCACAGTACATTATGCAAAAAAGCTCAAAGACTGTTTGCTGGGGAATATAAATGAGGATTCTTTTCCTCCCACACCTACAAGAAAGTTCAACAGCATTTTTAAATGATGCTGTAAAGAATGTGCATTAAACTTAGCACAAAACAGGTCAGTGTCATCTTAAATACCACTGCATCCTTTTACCCCCATTTATCTGTTTCAAACAAGTATTTCCCACATTCAGTAAAGGAAAGAGCTCATTTTATCCCTAGTGATGGACCATTTCAACCAGAAGGCCAGTTCAGGACTGAAACTGCCCTCCCACACCTGCAACCAGCCACAGATGTACGATAAACAGGAAAATAAACATGTTACTGCAGAAGCAGCTGTGAGGGATTCTGAATAAGTAACACTTGTTACACACAGAGCTATTTTTTTTAACAAATCTACTTATACTGGGATTAAAGATGCCAAAGCTCTTGCTTCCAAAATACCTGGCACCTCCACGTAGCTCTACATAAAGCAGCACTAAGCAAAGATTTAAGCTTTTTAGGAAGGGTGGGAGCCAGCAGTGCCGGTGACTGACGTGCAACGCTTACCTGTGGGTCTTCATGTATCTTCTGAGCATCCTTCTCATAGCTGTCGATGTACAGCCGCACGGTTGCTCCAGCACTGCCAGTACCGCTTAGTCTGAAGATGATACGGGAGCCGTCGGAGAAGATGAGCCGCAGGCCCTGGTATGAGAGAAGGGGAGAAGAGCCGCTCAGCAACCCGCCTCTTGGGTACCCGAGGTATTTTCCATGCAACCCAGTGTGGCTATGCCTGACCTGCATGATCCCTGAGCTTCTCCTCTTCAGGGAGCCACAGAAGGCTCCTCTCTTATCCTCTCCTGGGGGTGAGTGTCCCTCCTAACCTCCTAACCTAACTCTGGAGAACTTGCTAGAGTTCCTGAACACGAAGAACATTACTGCTGTAAGGTCCATCACCCCAACGCTTGCTTGGAAACAGGAGCCAGGGACTGATCCCCTGTCAGACACAGCATCACCAACCCATTGCTCTTCCACAAAAACAGGACGTAAAGAAAATGCTCCTGTCATCCCACAGGCAAGGCAATAACTCCTGTAGGATTTCTCCATTATTCCTTCCCCCTTACTGTGCTTCCACAATGAGCTGTTAAACCAATCCATCATTTTTATTTCCATAATCTCTGGTGACAGGTCACTCATATCACATGTATTTAATACCTCCGTGACTTCTGGAGCCTGGAACTCAATCCCCCATTACAGCCACCCTGCACTACAACCTGCCCTCTTAGGGACAAGGACATGAGGAGTGCCGTCAGCTCAGGGACAAAGGCATCTAGGGAGGATTCGCTTGCAGCAGTCTGCTGCTCTAGTGCCTCTTCAAGGCAGCAGTTTCTCTCAAACAGGGCAGGATCCCACCAGCAAACACAGAGCAAAAAATTTTTTCCAAGGGACAAATGCAATGTTTGACTTTAAAGCAGATACAAATGCAACAGACAAGGACTAAGCCCAAAATACAGAGCACACCACCTCTCTGAGGTCACGCTCAGCCCAGGTGAGGCTATGCCCACCTGGTTTCTGGAGACGCTTCCATCCACAGGATCGCTGTACTCAAAATTATCAGCTTTCTCGACTGTGTAGACTTTGTCACCACATGATAGCTGCTTCCCCACAAAGGAACGGTCAAACATCACCGTCTCCAAATCCTTCATCATTTTGTTAGCTGCATCTGCATCCACCTCTTCGTAGTCATACCTACAACCAGTCACCACGAAACAAAGATTAGGAAGGGGAAGCTGTAAGAAGTAGCAATGTTTTGTGATGCCCTTGCTGAAACACTGTGGTTTGCCTTATAGATGTTCTCTACCCCCTTACTGGAGGGGACAAAAGTAAGAAAAGAGAGGAGAATCTGTGTGCAGCAATATAGCTACAATCCCACACAAATCCATGGGAGACAACTGTAATGTATCACAGGCATTCGGCGTCAGGAGAGATGAAAGCACAAATTGTGCTGTCGTGCACTAGACAGATCGAAGACAGAGGGCTGGACTCCAGCAACGCTGACTGCAAATAATTTATTCTAATTCTGCCGATAGGATCTCAACAGGTTCCTCATGATAACAGTTTGCCTGAACATCCTTGTGTGTGTCCCCACAGCAAAATGGGGGTGTGAG
>JAVJGJ010000030.1:32909336-32932651 GCA_035590215.1 Microhierax caerulescens | reverse complement strand
AAGCACACATCAGCATCTGAGACTTTGTGCTCTGATTGCCAGTGTGATTTGCACCACTTTCATTTGCCCAGCTGGCTAGATGAAGCATGCACAGGCTTGCTAACCTGCCTACCACTGTACTTACCTCGCTATGCAGACATACCTCTGGTGCTAAAAGACTGCCTTTTTATTCTAGACTTTGGCATTTTTTCCACAGATTTAAACGGCTCAGATGTACACTGGCTGGCAGGGAGGTGGGTGGAAGGAGAAGGTAAGTTCTTTCATTTGGCAATCGAGACAGAATTGTCACATAGGTCTTCCAAGCTGAAAGATTTCTGCCTAATGCTTTCACTCCACACAGCGTTTCCACCTCTGGTTATGTGCAGGTTGGTTCTCACTCCTTCCCTTTTCATCTTCCATGTCTACTGCAATTCATATTAGAGTATTTTGGGACTGGACAGAAACTCAGCCAGGTGAGTAACAGCCTAGGAGCTGGGCATCAGTTCAGTAAGACACTGCCATCACTGCAGATAATTGCAAACTAACTTGTGATTTGTGGTCTCAAGAGACATACTGCTCCGATGGCAAAACGGACTCTCGCAAGGAAAAAAAGTCTCCATTAAAAGAAAAAAAAGATACCTTGCATATATAACGTACAGCCTTTGCCGACTTTGATACTTACTAGATTTATGTTTGGAATAACAAATCTTAAACTGGACATCATGAAAGGTTAAGGTGAACGTCCCCTGTTTTATTTAACCCAGGTATGTTGCAGACTGCAGCAAACTGCTCAGGGGGGGTTTAAATTACTGCAACAGGACAGTGTTGCAAGTGTAACAAGGCAGGACCAGCCCTGTGGTAGCACCTGCTGGTGCCAACAGTGCCTGGGGCTCCGACCTTAGAGGGTCGGACACAGGACAGAGGTAAGCGTGAGGCAGCCGGAGCGCTCCCCCCACCTGGTGAAGAAGTTCCTGCCGTATTTCTGCCAGTGATCCTTCATGATGTCCTCCACGCTCTGCTTGCGGGTGGCTAGGATGGACAGCCAAGCCAGGACAGCCCACAGCCCGTCCTTCTCACGGATGTGGTCAGAGCCTGCAGAGAGCCACAGCAGAAACACGTTCCCACCTCCTTTCACACGAGAGCCTGTGCTACGGCCCTACCTTGCCTTCTCTCCTCTATCCAACTGGCAGTCGTACAAACTCACAAATGGAAGGCATTTCATGAGCTCCATCCCTGCTGTATTGTTAAAACGGTTCAAGATATCATCTGCTTTTAGCTGAAGCCCAAATAAAACATTCGGCCCCTTTTAACACACACACACAGACACCCTCATTGTTCACAGATCCTTAATTCTGTTCCCAAGGAAGTAACAGGGAATGCACATTAAAAAGGTCATCAAAAAAAGACAAATGCAAAGGAACAGCTTGGGAAGGACTAACATCAACCTCTTCAGGCAGCTGTCACGTACCGTCTGCCAAATCAGCACACTCTGATCAGCACATAGTCTGGCTGAGCACCAAGAAAAATGTCAGCTCTCGCTGAGGAAGCCAAACCCTAATGACTCTGAAATTACCCCACGACGGAGAGCAGAGCAGCCCGTCAGGCAGCACCAGCCACCGGGGCTGGCAAACGGCTGCGCCAGGAGAGACGCCCTTCACGTGTGGACACCAGCGGAGAGCCTCATGCCTGCTCTCACTCCCACACAGAGTGTGAAAGGCTGTAAAAGACCCTCTTTCGGCTAGAAGAGGATTCTCCACAGCAAGCATGACACAGAGAGCAGGACGCCGTCAGAGCCTGCCCAGCCTTGCCCTGGGAACACAGCGGACAGGGACTGACCGTGGCGGGGCAGGGACTGCGCAGCACCCAGGCCCTTGGGAAACCCGAGAGGGTGTTGCAACTTCGACAGCACCCTGAACACCTAAATTAAATGAAGGATCAAATGACAGCCCAGAATACATCCAACTCTGATTCCAGGCTTCTTACGAGTTCAGAGTTGTGCCCCACAGATGCACAACTCCTGAGTTCTATCCTTTTTGCTCTGGAAAACTTCCAAACAGGTATTAACGAAATCCCAAGGAGCCAGGGCACACCTGCTAATGCAGAGAGCACTCCAGAGCTGCCATTTTACTCTCTCAAGAATTGCCAGAGTGGCAATCATCTGGGGAAAAGGGCTGGAGGCTGGGGCACAGGTTACATGGCCCTTTACACAAATCCCACTATTGTGGACGCAGCGATAAATTACCCTCACGGTCCTTCACAGCGGAGAGAGCTGTACAGAGGTGATGGAGAGGAATGCTAAATAAACAGAAGTCCCATGTGATGTATCAACTTATTGCTGGAATAAAATACCCAAGAAAGCAAGCAGGAATTCTGTCATGTCACATTACTCTAATTGCTCCTGGACTCCAGTCCCACTGGGTCACAGTTTGTTTCAATTTTTACTGGGTCTATTTGGCTGCTCCTTCACCTCTCTCCCCTTCAGCACTCACATTCTGTCCGGCTCCAAACAACTCCTCATTAACTTACTATCAAACAACCTTCCTCGCCCCTTTTCATTCCTTAAAGTGCATTTGCCAGATGGACAAACCCCCTTTGAATTGCAGGGGGAGCCCAGTACTCCTTAATCTGTCCCCCCACAAAAAACTGCTTCAGTTCCTGGCCACTGCATGGCCAAAATCTCAAACTTCTCTCTCGGCCCCAGCTGCAAATGGAATCATTCGCTTTGATTTGTAATGCAGAGTCACCTACCTATTGGGGGATGGAGAGAAACTGTGAGCTCATTGCTCATACAACAAAGGATGGAAACAATTTTAGAGAGCTGCTCATTAGAGACCATCTCCTATCAGCAGCTCCATGAATCATTTGCTGCTTTTTGTTTTTATTTATTTACTGGAATGCCGGTGCCCTCTCATTAACCAAAGTCCAGAATATAAACTTAATGCATGCTGAAATCACCCAGGGCAAAACTCCAAAATCTTTCTTTACTCATGATTTACTTCAAGATTTCTCTACAGAGATACGACATTTTTTGAAATTCCCCCTTCCTTCTAACCTGAGGCCAAACCCCGTGTATCAGAATAGCATTTGATTGCTAAAATACCAAAGATTGCTTCAGCCCCACAGCAAACTACTTTCAGCCAGAGTCTGTGACCCCATTTCCTCAGCTACAGAAAAGCTGGGGTAATTCTTTTATGTCAAGTTGTGCACCCCAGTTCCACAAAGCACTTAATTTCAGGCATTTGGGGATTTAAGACCATTCCTGCTCTGTGGGACACCCATGCACAGCCTAAAATGTTTTTCTGAAATACGGGAAACAAAAACACTTAAGGTTTGAGCTTGAACTCATCCAACCTAAATTCTCCCAAGACCCTGTGCCTTGCATATCCTACCAGCTGCCCCTGGTCTTCAAAGGTCTTTCAGAAAATAGGAAAAACTATCTCAGGGAGAACTCAGACCAGATAAAACGCAGCCTTTGCGCATGAATTAGGTGCTGACCTCCTGCGTGCAGGGAAGGTCCCATTTCCAGAGTCAGGATGTTAAAACCATGTGGTAGGTGCCACGGGAAAACTCAGAAACTGCCATTTTGAGCATGCCACTCCGATGCAGAGCAAAATCTGCTCGCTTTAACTTCCCTGCACAAATAATAGTTTTGTGTCACGTGCACACCCCTAGTAAATTCCTTAAGATGTTCACTTTGTTTCTCAGTAACTTAATAACTTGCTTAGACTGTTCAAAGGCAAGTGTTAATTTAAACTTTATAAATCATACCTTGTTTTTAGAACAGGAAAATGAGGGCCCTATTAAGCTCAGAGATTTAATAGTGACCTGAAACCTTCCCTAATAAAACTGCATGCTTCGAACCATATTTCTTTCCAGAAATGAAAACATTTAGAAGGTTTTCCTGGCCACCAAGAGTTGAAAAATACATTTAACATTGCACTTAATCCCCATAGACTCAATGACCGGGCTAGTAAAGAGGCCCTTAAACTTCCTGCGTATCTGGATGTGCCTTCCTAAATAGCCAAAAGGAGGACTAGCTCTTGCCTGACAAAACTTTCAGCATTGTGTTCGTTTCTACCAGCGATTTTGCAAGCATTTGTTTTATTATTTTAGAAGCATTAAAAACTACACATGAAAGATAAACCCCAAGCTACCCAGTGCAATAAAGAACTAAGAGAAGGAATAATACCATCATTGGTGAAATCAGGAACACTGACTTACCAGTACCAAAGCTTTCCTCTCCACACAGAGACAGTTTGTTTGCATCCATCAAGTTTCCAAAGAACTTCCAGCCAGTTGGAGTTTCATACAAAGCAATCTTTGTAGCATGGGCCACCCTTCAAAGGTAAGAAGGCTAAGTCACATCACAGCTGGACTCAGCACTCCCATGTGAAATGCTGCAGTAGGAGCTTCAGTGGCTACCAAGCATCTCTTTTGGGGTAACACTGAAGACAGGTCATGCCACTGTTCTGGTTTTTTACAACGAACAATCCTTTGTGCAGCAATCCTCTTATTTTATCCCAGTGTAACATTTGGGGAATGGGTGGGACGTGTAACTGAAGGATAGATATAAAACACATAGCTTTCCTAAAGTGATTTGAAGTTGTAGATCTCAAAGCATTTAACAAAGGAAGTATCGCTCTCAAATAAAAAAGAAAAATAAAAGGGTGGGGAGGATCATTTGTTTGGGCTTATCTGTAGCAAAGAGAAAGAGCCAAGAGCAGATCCCAGCTCTGCCATGTCCCCAAACAGGATTTAATTCATTAAACTTCACTGCCTCCCCTGGCAGCCAGCCTGCAGCAGCCCTGGCACTGCTTCACCCTTCAGGGGGACCATGCACTCACTCCCCACCCCAGACATGTGTTAAACCACAAAAAAGGGACAGACCCCTCCTGGCAGGGCTCCCCTCCCCTCTCCCACCGCACACAGAGGTAGTGCTACCTATCGAGCGCCCCACTGGTGGGCATGCTCCGGGCAAAGCCACGGACGCCGGTCTGCTGGAAATAAGGGATACTGAAAATATTGGCAGCGATGACAGCAACGGAGTCGGAGGGGTTCACAAAGAAGCCGTGTTTCCCAAGAATCATGTTGCGATCCTGGTGAAGACAAGAGAGAAACAGCTCTCAACCCCGCTTAGCACAGAGAGGCTGCAGTGGCAGAAGTTGTTCTACTTGGCAGGCACAGCCTATAAACCCAACAACTCACAGAGATTTTTTGACTGCGCTGAAATAAATACAGAGTTTTGAAAAAAGTTAAATAGCAACACCTGTATAGTATTGCACCTTCCTGCTGATTTCTCACAGCCTTTAAAACTATTTAAGTACAGTTTGGACTGCATTATTAACACAGTAGCCAACTATTGCCACAGTGGCAAACTGCAGCAAGTGGTTAATTTCCATTCATAATTACAGAAAGGAGAGAGGGAAGGGGGAAAAAAATAAAATAGGTCTTCACCTCCATCCTCCTCTGCTTAGAAGCAGCTGAGCAGTCACTCCCCCCACAGCTGAATAGGGGGCAAAAAGGTGAATACAGAAGAGCCCATTTACCCCGTCTCCATCAAAGGCAGCTCCAAAGTCATACTCTCCCGTCTTCATGGTCTGGACCAGGTCAGCAGCGTAGGTTAAGTTGGGGTCGGGATGGTGGCCACCAAAGTCCTCCAGTGGGGTGCAGTTCACAGCTGAATTTGCCGGGGCTCCAAGCTCCTCGCACAGGATCTTTTTTACATAAGGGCCCACAACTATCATGGCAAAACATGGAAATGAGTCAGCCTCTGCCCTCAGTCAGCTCTGCACCAGCCACATAACCACCCAGGCCTCTGGTCTGCTGGGTTTGGGTCAGTTTATGTGGTTTATTGTACTAAAGCACAAGTGCTCACATCAAAAGCCCCAAGAAGCACATAGCTGTGCTTAAGCTTGCTCTTATCCAGACACACAAGTTTCTGCCAAAGCAAGCTTTTCAGCTGAGGGGCTGTCCCACTAAATAACCGAAACCACTCATGGGTTTAGAAGTGAGGATGAGCCTATGCCAGGGGCTCAGCGCGTGAGCCAGGACCCCACTGTGAAGGGCTTATGCCCCAGGTGCACCGAGGTGTGAGTATGACAGCCCCATATACAGAACAAAATACATGTGTGATTCACAGATATCCAGCAGTACAACAGGATTTACTGCTCTCAAACACTAATGATGTAGACAATAAAAAAAAGTGAGCATAGGAATGGGAATGGTCTGGAAACAAGAGAAACAAGATGGTAAGAAAGCTAGGGTGCTTAAAATGTCTATGGAAAAGAGACTCAAAAGCTTGGCTTGTATGTTAAATTATATAAAACAGTCTAACAGTCCAATTTTGTCCTGAAATTTCTATGGGCAGATATTTGCCTAACTGCTGTGACCTCCACAGGACACTGATATAAAGTCTACCAGGGCAGCTCTGATCACACCACCAGTGCTAACCAGCTCTGCTTCTCAAGCGTGGATTGACATGTGTGAGCCAAACAGCATCCCCCCCAAACCCCACCGATTTTTCCACCCTAGGTCGTCTCCTGAGACCAAACATTTGAAAAAAAGAAAATAATGTAAAGCCATAAAAACTTTGCCTGCAAAAAGAAAAATGCAGGATGTTACAAAACAAAATCCAAATTTATAAGTGTTGTGTATGAATTCCAGAAAAAAAACCTTTCCCTCTGAAGTAGGTGGCAAAGCCCCAGGGACACCCAGCCGCCCACAATGTCCCAAACCCAAGCCCAGCCGTACCTCCGTGCATAGCATCTATGCGAATCTTGAGGTGGTTTTTCCCTGAAAGCAGTTCCTTTAATGCATTGAAGTCAAAGATGTTCCTGAGCATATTTGCATAAGCTTCTACAGAGTCCACAATTTCCACTGGAAAAAAATAAGTAAATAGAGACCAACCCTCACAGTCTGAAATCTTTGCAGAAATGTAATTTTGCTACACATGGCACCGTGCTGACAGTCCTTAGTGCAAAGGGCCAGGGCTCAGCGCAGAGCCTTTGAACATCCCGTAGAATCATTTCATAGGGACAATAGTAATGGTCCTACATTAAGAATTTAATTACAGGCTGTCGTGGCTAACCAGGTTACAGACCAAACAGACCAACAAAAACCTTAAGACAATCACTGCTATGGCTTCCTGGACTTCTTTCAAGAGGGCTCAGTCCCACTCCACTTACCGGGAGAGTGGGGACTGAAGAAAAAGGGGGGAAAAAAAAAATATATATACATACATATAAAAGCTGATCTCCAATTTCCACCAAAGTCGATGGGAACTGTGCACCTAATATTTGAAAAAGTTGCACCTTTGTAACTAACTAGCACTATAAAGATAGAGCCATGAAAACCCCATTAACATAAAAATCCCACTATACAGAAATGGGGACTGAGAAATACCAACTTTTATAATTTTTGATTTATTCTTTTTTTAATTATAAGACAGGTACCAGTACATTTACCAGGAGATGGTAAAAAAATATGCGCAGTAAAGCGTTTTTCAAGTCTTCTTTTAATGCATTTTATCTTTCACTGCTGACTGACAGAAGTCACGTGTGATATGGCTTTCCTACTCACAGAGGCAGCTTTTATATGTGAAACCATGGGGAAAAAAATCAAAGATTAAACGCTAACACTATATTTTTTAAACCAGGAAAAACACTTTAACTGCAGAGCTGTTTCGCAAGTACATGTTAATGGTAGCCTTACAGACAAAGTCTCTAATTTTAGTGGTTTGATCGATCAGATTTACCTATGGAAGTACAACCTTTTGTAGGACAGAAACAATGATATAATTAAAGTGTCTATACAACATCAGATGCAGGCCAAAAAAAAAAAAAAAATATTCAGGATGCCACCAGCATGACCAGGAGCAATGTCCTTGCTTGGCTTCTCTGACAGATGAGGAGAGGTCAGAATGGCCCAGTCTGACCTTCAGTAGCACCAGACGTCCTTGCCCGGTCATGGGCTAACTCTACCCGAAAGGAAACTTCCCGAGAGGAAGAACAGTTGTTTACCTGTAAATGGTTTAAATTTGTTCTCCAAGTCAAACTGCTGTTTCCCAATGGTGCTCAGGTCCACGTGGAGATCTGGGCAGATTGCATACTCCTCAATTTTCTTGCTGATTTGGAAAATTTTATCTGTGATACCCTCAGGGGCAGGGCCTGCAAGATGAAATGGGCATGGGGGAAGGCATTAAATCAGCCTGTGAAAGGAGTATACTTCACAAGTACAGCAAAACACCTGGGGCTGGGAATACCTCCCAAGGACAGGAATATCAGGGTACCAGGGGAGCAGATCAGTCACTTGCTCCGTTTAGGGAAACTCGCTGCTCAGGGCACTGAATCTCTGTGATGTTAAGACAGTTAAATTAGGTTCCTCAGGGCCAACACAAGAAACAGCCAAACAGAAACAAAGTAAATCAAAACAAACCAAGTGACCTTACCTCCATTGGCAATATTGAATTTAATGCCAAAATCTCCATTGGGCCCACCAGGGTTGTGGCTGGCTGTCAGAATGATGCCACCGATGGCTTTGATTTTCCTGATGATGCAGGACACCGCAGGGGTGGACAGAATGCCATTCTGCCCAATGACCAAGCGGCCAATCTGAAAATTAAAGAGCAAAACAAACTACTGTGAGTCCCAAATCCTAAAACCAGCAACACCACCAAACCCCCAAACACTGGCGACAGGTAAATTGGAACACCCAGGAAACGTGCTCACGGCAGAGGTGCTGCTTCTCTGCAAGCAAACTCCCTTGGTCCTGGGAGGCTGCCAAAGCTCTCTGCTGCATGCAGTGAATGTCTGACCCTGCTCTGTGGTGCCCTGTTGTTTTTTTCCTTTATGAATGCTGTAGCTCAACTGGACATGGCAGCTTGCACTGAAGAGCTGAGCCTTCCAGAGGCATCTACACAACAACAACAATAAAAAACCCCAAACCAACAAACCCCTTTGGCTATGGTCTCGAACTTTGCCTTCAGAAGACACAATGGGACCGACAGAAGCAAAAAGAAAACAAAAATCGATGATCATCACTACTCCCATGGGACCAGCTGCAGATTCTCTTACTCGCAGTGGCTAACACACCTCTTTCCCATAAATTTAGTAATATCACCGAGATAAAACCCAGACCAATGCACTAAGCAATACAAGGTAATCAGGATCCAGTTGCTGGAGTTCATGCAATAAAACAGAAGATGAATATTTTTCTGGAAGAACATGCTCTTTACCATAGCCCCCAAAATGAGGTGACAGAGATTTTAAAAACATACCAGACCACTCTCCATCAACCAAGGAGATTAGACCCCGTATACGACTGAGAAAAGAGGAAGAATTCCATTCAAACACAAACCAGAAAACAAAAGGCAGCGTTCCCAGACTGAAGGTCCACATTCGGTGCTAAGCCAAGGGCACTGGATGACTGTGATTCCTCTCCTGCAGCGCTGCCTGGTGCTAAGCCCCTGCTTCACTGCCCATCAGTTATTACATGCTACAGCTGTCACAGACCAGCTGGGTGAGTGAGGTGCTGCTGAAAGAACTGCAGCTCTAGCAAACAAGAAGCATAAATGTGAAAGAGCAGTTTATAAACTCTGAGTGAATGCCCTTCTTCCAGCTGGCCATAGTAGCTAGTATTACAGCCCTCACACTGCCTATCCACCAGGCTGATTACACTCGTTTATTATGCCATGTTTAATCTGAAGCAGCCCAGCCTACACAGGTTTTGCTTTATTCACCATTCTTGTTCCAAGCCAGCACACCTTGTCTAGTGTTTTATTCCAACATCTGAGTCTTGCTCCTTCAGCCTCACCGGGAATCAGCGTAGTGTCCAGGAGGCTCCTCTCTAAAACTTCATCTTTTGTCTCCCAGCTTCCCTTCAAGGGTCACATTCAGCTGCAACACCCCTCTGCATCGGGGCTCTGACGTGCCTCGCATGCTGCTCAAGGGATGCTACAGAGGACCGGCAAAACAAGGGAGTTTCCCTCCCAAACACAGAGCGGCTGCAGGGGAGCTGGGTGAACACACCAGATCCTTGTCCTTACCCAGCTCGTCCTCCCTGCACACCCAAACTGTGGCTTTTATATGTGCATTGCAGCTCCTGCAGCGAGGAAGGAAAAGAAGAAAAACTTGTCCTTGTACAAGCTGCTCTCTGATCTGGGGTCTTCCTTGGCTTTCAGAGGTTTTCAGCTGCCATTCCCCACCTATCCAATGCCAAATCCTTTGTGGTAACCACTGGAAAAGGCTGCTCCATGTAGCAGTGTGCCGAGTAATTTACACTTGATCTTTTTTTATTCTCTGGAATTTCTTATGAGAAAAATCTAAGCATATAACGATGCAGAAATACCTTTCACAGAATGCTCAAAACAGACCCGTTCACAAGCAGATGCACTCTGAGCAGCGATTTTGGGTTACAGCACTTCAAAGCAATCCAGGCAATACTTCTAACCTGGTTTTACTGAAATCCCCACTGAAATGCACACAGGCAATGAAGGAGAGCTCCTGCGACCTCCCTCCTCCCCCAAGTAACGCAGGCTGATGCTTTGACACCGAAAACATGTTTTCCATGCCAAGAAAGCCAACGTCTACAGCTGTACCATGTCACCAGCACACCCTTCCAGTCCTCTTTCTGTAAAAGAGATGCATCGCCAGACACACCAATCCTATACAGTGTGCCACAGTTACAGCCTCTGAACAGAGACATGTCTATACAAGCCAGGTTAAAGGGACAAACTACCTCAGTCATTTCCTTTAACCAAAAAATCATCATTTAAAGCACACAGTGTGATGCTACCAACATAGCAAGCGTGCTTCGTGCAAAGTGGAAATCCCACTGATCCCACACTGGCAGAGATAACAGTACCTATCTCTGCCACACACCGACAAAAGAGATTTTCACATACTCAAAAACGCCACGTGCATGCCCTCCTCATGGTTTTTTTTTTTTGTATTTGAAAACATCCTTGTACTCATCCCTTCTAATCTATAGAGCAAGATGAGCACAATGCTGATCATCACAGATATTAGCCAGACCGTATCAAAACGATCTATGAAAAATATCAAAACCGGCAGCAAAACCAGATTTTAGCCAGACATGGGCCACAGTGCTGAAAAGAAATGCATGAGAAAAGTCTCAGCTGGTGAAGAAGATCAGTCTAATCTTACCTTTACCAGCAGAAAATCTGTCCTAGTGTCAAACAGTCCAAGCAGCAGGCCTGGCTCTTTGTGCATATTTTCGAGCTGTTCATCTCAGCCCATATACTGACTTAAGGGGAAAACATTAATTTTCAATGCCAAAGGACTTATTTTTCCCAAGATGGAAAATATGTTGATTTTAAAAAGGAAAAAAAAAAAAAAGTTATCTCCTCCTCTTCTCCCATTCATTACTAATTACCTGGTTGTGATCAGGTAAGGTTTTCTGTCAAACAAATTCCTAAAAGCCTGTCTTTCAGTGTAAAGTTTGCCCTGCACTAAGAGATCCAGGACCGATAGCAGTCTTTTCTTCTTCAGAAGCAGAAGGAAACAAAGACAAAACTCCAGTGCCCAAGAGTCTCGCAGCGCACAAACCGTGCACTGCTGCGAAGAGACAAGCCGCCTGTTCTGCTTCCAAAACAGAGTTCCAGCACAATCAGAGATCACTGTAAAGGTTGCCACTCACTTGCTAACTCCCATCTTATTTTGATTTTCAAAGGCTCCTGGCATACTTATCACATAGCCACAACTTATACCCGTTGAGAAAGAAACAACCGTGTTTCGCCTTTTTATTTGCTGAGCAGCTCAGAGAGCTTCTGCCGAGCTGCCACTGACCAGCGAGCTATGGCTTTACCTGCTACTTTGCTTCTGAACAGTATCAGCGTTTTATGATCTGATGGAGAGACTATGAAATCCACAGGTGCCAACAGCTTGTGGTATGTCAAAACACAAAACAAGAGCACACAAAACCCAAGCAGTATTTGTTTCTTTGCTGCATGTGCACTCTCACATACTTCCATCCAACTGCATCACTTAAAAGTGAAAAAACAGTCATTTCTGTGCAACCAAACTGATTTTCCATTAAAAAGTTAACTATAGCAGTTGAATAAAGTCTTTGGGGAAATTAAATCTTATAGTGACTTATTTATTATGGTTTTCTGCATTTATCAGCTACAGAACTATAGGAATTGAGTCATTTAACATTTACCAACCCCGTTGGCAGCAGCCATTTGGACTATCAGTTCCACTGCAGACTTATTAAGGTATCTCCCATCACCTCCAATTACCATAGAAGATCCCTGTCGATCTCTTAGATCTATGGAAAAAAATATACTCTGGATAAAATTCTGCAAATAGTTCATCTTGGATTCAAAATAAAAGGTCTTCTTCCGTAATCCACTGGTTCCTGGTTTCTGATCATTGTAAGGAGCTGTTGGCATAGTCAGCACAGGCAGAGGAGTGTCTTCCATGTTCTTTTTTCATGTAATTGCATTTAAAAAGTTATGCCAAAATACAAAAATAAATCCTGACACCAGCAATGGCCCACCTATTAGACAGAAGTTCAGTGAAGTTGCTGAGCACCCAAAAATAGCTCCCTGAACCTTGAGCTGAATGTAGTTTCTGTAACTGAAGACGTTTTCTTGCACTTGTTGTAGAGGATCAATGTCACGGAGAACATACAATTGCACGCTGCCGTCCCTCACTGAAACGGCTGGGAAAGGATTTTTGTCTTCTTTGTCATCTCCTGCTCTCCACAGGCATAGCTCCTTGCCATTCTGCGCTATCACCCACTGGAGCCCAGCACCATCAATCCATCTGGTTCTCCCTTAGGGCAGGGGCGCCGGGGGAAGCGGCGAGCAGCTCAGCCCTCTGCTCGGATGCGCTGCGGGGCTGCCCCGGCACAGAGCTCAGCGTTTTCACCAGCCAAGCAGATCTGCATGGCAGTGCCAGGCTACTGGCCGGGGCCAGCCGTCACGCTGCTCCCCAGGGCGGCAGGTCCCCAGGGGCTAAGCCTCCAGCGGGCATGGCAGCACTCCACTGGAGTTATTTTGCAAAGCCTGGTGAGTTAAAGGTCACTCTTAAAATGGAAGGCAACAGATCTGTTAGCTAGTTCGCTCACACGGCTCCTGCTCTGACAACCTGACTTCTCCACGGTCTCCCTCTCAAACACAGGAATGTTATGCACAGGGAGTAGTGGGTCAACTTTTGTTTGACTAAGAAAAAAACCGAGAGTAGCTAAAAAGCCACAAGACCAACAGTTGCAATTGCATACCCACACAAGTCTCACTAAGGGCAGGTTTATGCATTTGGAGTCACTAAAAACCACAAAAAAACTTGCCAAATGCCTGATAAAGCTATTCACTTTGGAGCAGCTTAAACACATACAGAAGAGAGACAGATACCAAGAAACTTCTGGGAAACATCATCTTCCTGAATATGGGAAAGGTAACTTTGAATGCTACATTGAAACTATGAGTTTCCTGAAAACCTCTTCAATAACACTCCCAGTCCTCCATGCTGCTGGAAACAACTTATAGATATTACTGAAGCAATTAAAGAACATACACTTTGTAACAACTCAGTTTGGCCCCTTATTAGAAGCAGAGGGGGAAAGGAGATGTGTACACAGCTGAACTGTGACAATTTACCAAGGTGCTCACGGGACTGTTTCCTAAGGTGCTGATTCTGTCATTGCTCCAATAATTGACAGACTTTATTCCAAGGGGTAAAGAGATCCTGTTATATGCATCAGCACATTAAAGTTGAGCTGGGTAATTTGTATGAGATAGAGGGGAAACCTCATGGCTGAAGGCAGAAAAACACCTTTAGAGAGAAAGGCTCTACCTGATTATCTATGAGTGCGTCAACTGGGTCCTCCAAGGGAGCTGAGGAGCCAGGTGAGCTTCCCTAGGGACGGAATTTAATTCAGGTTTGCTCTCAGAAAGCAAAGCTACTTGAGTCATCTGTGAGACCCCAAAGGCTGCTGCCCCACACAGCCCTACCCAGGCTCACCCACAGGGCAAGCACCGGCTTTGGTAAACGCCAGGATGCTGCAGGGCGCTGGCCTAAACACACCACTCACGAACTGTGGCTCAGAAATCTCTTAGCTCACAGCCCCAGAAGCAACTTACTTAGCATGGGCTCAGAATTTCGTTCCTTAATTCCTTTCTTTTCCCCACCAAACCACAAATAATGTGTACAGAACTAGCACAACCTATATTGTACATCAACAGTGAGATTGCCTGGGATATGCAGCTAGTGGTTTGTATTTTGTACATCCATGCGATTTCAGCATCCTGCAGCTGAGATGCCTTTTATTTTCATGCAAAGGCAGAGGTTTCCCTCTAGTGGCACAGAAAACAAAATCCAGCTCCCAAAATGAGCTATGAGGAGCCTCACACCAGACAAGTCTCCTGGCAGGAAAAGGCCTAAGCAAGCTCCTTCCCTTCTTATTCCCACAAGATAAACTTACTGCCCTGAAAACACTGCGGCATTAAGTGACAGGAGGAGGGCACAGGCCACCTACCAGCTCCTGCGGCTACATAAAGAAGATGCACGTGGACTTACTGGAAGGGAAAAGGCCTATGGAGGGTGAGAAATTTGTGTGTGTAATTAAGCGCACATGTACTAGACAGAGGAATCAAACTAAATTAAGCTGGGGAGGAAGGTGGTGGTCCTTAGTGCCATGCTTATGTACATGAAATGCAACACATTCTGTCTATATGCACTAAAACAATGCATGTAAAGTATAGGGTAAACAATAGCATATACACCGACCCTGCCTTTGGGGAGCCTACCTGGTCCCAGGGCCTTCCTGCAGCACATGCATCACTATTTGGGATAAACTAAATCACCAGTAATTAGCCAGCCAGGACCAGTACAGGGGTTCATGATCATATATGGTTGCCAAAAGATTCAGAGGTGAAAAAATGCTCACCAAAGGTGGATCCTGACAACCTTAAGGACTGGAGCAGAGACTGTGGAAGTATCATTTGATCTGTCGTCTGGAAGGCTTTGCTTGGATGACCATGATCATTACAGGTCACTTACAGGCTGGAAAGGAATTCAGCAGGTCATCCACTCCCTCCCTAGAACTGATGCAGGATCAAATATGCCTAAGGCATCCTCCAAAAAGTTGATACAACTTGTTCTTGAAATCTCTGTCTCTAGGTAAGCTGTGCCAGTGCATAATTAGCCATGCAGTTAGAAGTGTTTTCCTACAATCTGCTGTCCCACCTTCTTTGCTGTGGGTTAAGTCCTCCAGAGCTGAGACAGAAAACAAATTGATCATAATCCTCTTCCTGACACAACTCACACACTAAAAAAAATCCTTTAGCACATAGACGCCGAGCACCCTCTCTTTGCTACAGTAAACAAGCCCGATCTCCTTAATTTTTCCTGTTGGTCTTTATTTCCTAGGTCTCTTATTCCTCATGGCAGTGAGAGGCTGGTGAGTGTGTTTTCCCATCCAAACAGCTGATCTGCCATAGGCAGGGACATCTGCTGGCTTAGTTCCCTTTTAATTACCCTGCACTTCAGACATGCAAGAACAGAGTTAAATCAAGAAATTAACTGTTGACTTTGGTTAATGATAATAAAGACAGACAGAGCTATTCTGAGAGGACTTAAACTTCAGTAGAACTTTGTAGAGCACCCAGCTCCTCCCTTGGTTCGATACAGTCAGTTCCTGTACCATCCCTTCTCCCCCTGCATGAACTCTGCCATCTTCTATCATCCCACCCACTGAGGTCTGCGGCTGTCTGCAGCCTTCCCCAAGCGTGGGACCAGGCAGCCAGGCTTTCCCGGCTTCACACCCCAACACCACCCCATCCTTAGCACAGCCTTCCTCCGAGCTACAATCTTGTATTTTTGGAGTGAACAGTAACTATCTCTTCTCAGCCCCTGCAAACACCCTTGGGGCAGGCTTCTCCAAGGTGCAAGATGCCCTCTCCTCCATCAGCAGCCCTTCTTATCCTCTCCTTTCAGCTTATTCCCACTCCTCTCTCTTCCTTCCGTGAGCAAATAAAGCCAATGCACATGCTGTAGAGCTGTGTTTTGCTGCAATCTTTCTTTTCCAGCTTTGCAGGAATTTTTCTGACAGCAAACAGCTGGTATTAGGCATTACCTCTTCATGCTCTTTTTCTGTGATTAATTAAAAAGGTACACAGCATGAAATCTCAGGGAACAAGTGGAGTAAAATCAGGTATTTTACACCTATTTTGTGACTTGCCTTTAAGACAGAAATCACATTCCCCTAACTCCTGCTCACAGAACAGTTCCAATCCCTGAGCTGCTGCCTGCACACTCGCCGTAAGAGGGTGCCAAGAGCCCTGCACAACCCCGCTGTTCAGCTGCCAAAACCATGCACTTTCTGCCTGAATACAACTCTGGTCCAGGCAGCCACTGCTGTGTGACATTTGGCAATGCCAACACAAATGGCACCAACATAAAATAAACAGACCAACTGCAAGCCTGTTAGTCATATGCGGAGTGTTGCTTCAACTGCAAAACTCTTGGTTTCTGTAAGAATTAATTAAAAATCCAGAGATTCCAGAGAGGCAATGTATCTGGCAACATCTTGACAGCACGAGTGCATATACATGCAACCATGTACACAGAAGTCACTCCAGAATTAAGAGACAATTTTCTGTACCTACACTGCACCCCAGTTAAAATTAAGAGACAAGCTACACAGGTGGCAGAGAAAGGTCTCTGCAGTGCTAGGGATGAAACCACCATCTGCAGGGCTGCTCCAGAGTGACGGGCTGCAGGTTTGTCACACAAGTAGAGGCTGATCCACCCTTTGCCTGGAGAGAAGTACACACCAGCAAGCAAGATTGAGAAACTTTCTGTTCAAAGGTCAGCTCTTCAAAGCACATCCGTATCTGCGTGTTACCTTGGACTGCCCTGGCATTTATTGTCCCGCCCCTGAACCAGGGGATGGAAGAGGGATTCCAGCTGGTTTACCTCAAGCAGACACAAGAATGCTCCAGGATTTCTGGCCCCAGCCCGCTGAGAGATAGCCCCTTGTCACTGGGTCCTCCTAGACCGAACCAAATAAAACCAGAATTACAAAATACAGACAATGCTGTGGAGCAGGAGGAGGGCACTGGCTGGCTCAGCCAGAAGCTAGTGTGACATATCTGCTTAAACCTTGCAGGATCAGGGACAGAAGCTCTGGTCTGAGCTGTACAGAGCCAAGCTGATGACTGGTAGCAAACTAGTAACTCACTGTATGTGTATGTGCTGGTGAGGTGGCTACACGTAGCAGGGAACAGCGCAGACAGAGGGGAGAGCAGGAGACATACACCAGCATTTTCTCACAAGCTCACCAGGACGTACTAGAGAAGCTTTGCCTGTGGGCCCAGCAGTAAAAGGCAGCTTCAGTACAGCAGCAGGAGACAGGGCTGGAAGGGCTGTGCAGAGGTCACCTAGAGCCTGCCCTAGGCAGGGTCAACCCTACCCAAACCATTCTCATTAGAGGTTTTCCCAGGCAACACACTCCTTTCGTTAGCCTTAAGCTTCCCAAAATGCTTTCTAATGCCTAACCCAAACCTCCACCGTTGCAATTTTAATTCTTGCCCTAGCCCCAGCAGGTCAGAGAACAATTCATTACCTTCCTCCCTGCAGCATCATTGCAGACATTCGCAGACTGCCAGCATGCTTCCCCATCTCCAGACTAAGTTCATTCCTTCCTCACTGACCCCACCTGCCCAAACTCAGGTTATTCCTGCTGGAGTCTCCCCCAAGAAGACTGCACCCTCTCTGAGGGGCGGTACCCCACATCAGGATCACATTATGAGACACTATTTCCTAGGTTTCACTGACAACAACCTTATTTAAAAATCTAGCAATGACATTTGGTTTTTTTGGACAACTGGATGATACTGCCAACTGTCTTTGTGGTCTGCTCATCAGATCTGCTGCTTAGTGTGTTACTCTGCAACCTGTACAATGATTATAAATGTACATACTACATTCATATTTTATTACTTCTGCTTATGCATCCTTCATGCACTTCTTCTTACTGATATCCTATCTTATTTCTGTTTCTTTTTAAGATATGTTCCAGTTAATCATTTGAAACATTAATCAATATATTGGCTAGCTCTGAAAGAACCCCAACAGGACAGCAAGGACCTACCATAGTGCATGTCTTGATACTGCTGCAGCTCAGTCTTGGCATAAAATACCATAGCACCTATTCATTCCAGCTCACCTATGCCAAACTTTGCCTTCACAAAGAGAAGGCATTAGACTTCCATCCTGCTGCCCTACCAGCAGAACTGGAGCTAAGGTTTCTGGTCATGCAGAGTCATTGTTCCAGGAGATTACAGTTAAATCCCTGTTAGTATGAACTTCAACTCCATCTGCTGGATTTGCAGAGATTAACTGCAAAGCACCTTAGCTCTTCCTTTGAGCCAGAGTTTCATTATAGTAGAGTTCCAAAAAGGCACTGAAGCTGGACAATTTGACCACTGCTTTAATAACCTTCAATTGTAAACTGATATAAGCCAATTAACTTTACAGGCAAAAGGAAGCTAAGCTAGTGTAAAAGCAGCCTCCAAGCTGTAGAGCTGCTGCATGCATCGTTGTCTTGTAAAACTTGCCATAATCTGAAGGCAGGATATATCTGCATGGGAAAGCTCACGGCATAACCAGTCTCTTATTTCCTTACTTCAGATAGCACGTCTCAATTTCCCCTTGGGCTCCTGAGAAAAACTGTAATATAAGACAGCCCAGAGGTTTTTCTTAATGGCCTGTAGAACCTAGCATCACTGCTTCTAATTCTGGTAAATAGGGATTGCTTTTTGGAACAACTTTCTTTTTGATCACTTTAGTTTGATATTTTTAATACCAACTGCTTTTACTTCAAGGGAAGATCTGACCCTGGGGACTGAGAGCATCCCTTCTTCAGGATAATAATGATTGCGGAACGGATGAAGATCTGTAAACCAACAAGGCTAAGGCTGACTGCACAGTGTTGTGTGGAAGCAGGAACAAGAACAAAGGTCGGTTATAGGTTTCTTAAAAACCAGGTAAGAAAACAAGTGAGACTGACAAAGGTGAGCAATAATGAACACTTCCCATCAGTAGGCCCAAAGCAGATCACAGACATGCCAGTCCCACTACGCCCACCCTTCCAAGCCGGGATGCTGAGTCCGGGAACACGGGCACACTCTAGCCAGGACCCGAATGTGGCTCTCCAAGCTTGCACTGCACCACACTGCCTATTATGGGCTCAGTGGCACCACCGGAATGGAAGCTGGTCTGGAGGCAATGGGGGAACGGCACAAAGAAAAAGGGAGCAGGGCTACAAAAAGTAGAGCAGTGGCAAATAAAAGGCTGCTGAGCAATGCAATAGAGTTTAAGCACTTGGTTTCCCTGGGATAATTGAGTGGGGAAAATGGTTAATAGCATGAAGCCAGGAAACCAAACTTTCTAGGGTAGAGAGCGGTATTTCTAACAAAAGCATTGTTTGTCCTGCAGCAGCAAAACAAAACCAGGCTAGTATTTAACATGCAAAGCACTGCCTAACATTCAAAACACCTCCAAGCAATTTGTTTTAATGTAGCTACTTTGCAGCACTTTGAAATCTGTTCATTTAAGAAGGAACCAGGGGCACAGAAAATTTGTTGAATAGCAGGTGACAACATTAATGAATCAACCTGATGCTAACTATGTGATCAGATCTAGATTTATAGCTTCAATTCTGTGATTTTTGCATGTTTTGACATAAAGCTGTGTCATGATACTCTGACAGGAGCTTTTTAATTACATGAATAAAAGCTTAAGAGTCAGAACTATGTGTCAATAACATGAAGGAAACCTGGCACAACAGATCAACCTAAGGCAGGCAAGCTACACTGGATGCCAACTGAGAATGGCAAATCTAACAATCTCTATTTTAGTTTACTTATATAAATGCAAACATAAATAGTGTGAACACTCCTTAATCGTGCAACTACAAATTAAGTTGTTGCTAACTGATACATAACTAAGTACTTGTATTTGACCATTCCAGATGGAGACAAAACTAAAACTCACTTTAGCCTCCTTTCCTTGTAAAACTAACAACCATAAACTGTGGTTTCTCAGGTTTCTCCTATGGCTTGAGAAGACCATTCAACAAGATCTTAAAACTAAGTGATTTTGAAGTATTAATCCAATCGCCTCTTAAGCCCTAGAACCAGAAATACAGTTTTCCAGCACTTGCTTTGGCACAGGTGGCTGGCTGGCCGACTTTGGATCAGTGAATACAGCCTGGTATAATGTACCCTGTCAATCAAGCAATCAGAAGAGCCATATTAGAAAAGACCGGAGCCCAAGCTTCAATTCATTCTACTTTTATTCCTTCTCATTTTCAGTTCTACCACATTCATGCTATAACTACATTCCAGTCCTTCCTCACGTGAGTTGTAACAATCATTTTCCTACAGACAGAACAGTCCTGTTTGTTCAGGTGTCCAGACAGGGCAATGCAGCCACCTCTGGAGTTTTCTCTATATTATTCGGTATTTTTCAGCATGAGATTACTGTCTTTCTCTGAGATGTGCCTGCTGGAGTCAGGAGACCCTCCAAGAGCCCCAGCACTCAGACAAAACCACAGCCTCCAGGAACAAGTTATCACACGTTCCCTGTTCTGCAGTACACTTTCTTACCAGTTAACAGTAGCAGTCCACCCTTCTTTTTGAAGGGTAGGCAACTTCCAGTTACTTCACATTTATTATGAAGAAACACGATTTTCATAGCCTCTTACTCAACTACATCGTGGTAACTATCAGAGAAGCAACACTTGCAATTACAGAGAAAAACCACAAAGCAAGTGTCCCCTAACCATTCCACAATAGGAAAGCAAGTACATAGGAATTTATTAAAAACTAACTTGCTAAAGAAACTTTCTGGGTTTAGTCACCTCATTTCTTGGAACCTGACGGGTTTGCCATTCTTTACTTTGGCAACACAATACCTGCACTGTCTTATACAGGCCAGTGCCACCCAAACTTAGCCAGCAATTTTATGTCAAAGTTTTCAATGACCCGGTGTTTTGCAATCACTTCACTGTACCTCCTTCTGGTTACTTGTTCCGGCTATTCATTTATTAAAGAATTTGGGGGATATTTTGCTCTTCAGTGCTCCCCTTTTGAGGTCTTTTTTAAATTGGATACTTAGATCTACATTTTTGCAGTGCTTTTGACCTGCCACTCCTCTTTGAGTCTCTGGGGTGAAAAAATGGGCTAATTTCATGGTGCTCTACTGTACTCTGGCAAGCCTATACTGCTACCTCTGTTCTGCTGTAATAAGGCTATAAAGAACCTGCATCAATAGATGAATGGTAGTGCTGTAATATTGCCAATTTTTTTCTTGAAATAGTCTAACATTTTGTCTCAGGCCATGGCCTTTATCTTGTTTTACAAATTAAAGATCCAGAACAAATTATTTTAAAGTAAAAACTTCTCACTTCATCTACTAGTGTCTTGGTTCTTAACCCACATATTCTTCCACCTGTTTTCTTCCTCTACCTCCTGTTTCCTTTCTTGCCTTTCTAGAACATTTTCCTGACTTTAGAGCCAATACTATCCTAGCACTCTGAATCCACGCAGACAAAATAGAAGGCAAATGCCCGTTAGCAAGTGCACCCCTTGGGACCTGCTTCTGCAACTCTGGCAGAAAGCTCAGTGCTGCAATGCTGCACGTACGTGAGCATCTGCACAATCGGGGTGGAGGATTCAAGCAGCGACTGGTCCTTGACCCCCCTTTCCAGTAAGATACCTCATCAGACCCCAGCATGGCATCACCCTCACATCCTTGCTTACTTCTGGGATCGAGCTGAGGTGCTGATGATGAGCCTGGAAGGCTGCCACATCCCACCATACCCTGGGGTGCACATCCAAAAACCTGCACAAACTAAGGCTTTATCCCAGAGAACAAGTCTCCCAGTCTGCTTATTCATAGGGACCTAAGGTTCTGTCTGTGTGTGCAGTCAGGCACAAATGCTGCATGTTTCTACTCCAGCTCTTTCTTAGAACAAATAAACAAGTGTCTGCCACTTTTCTCGTCAGGGAAGGCTGCACTATCCATCGCTTCCACAGGTGCACACAGCAAGGCCGGTACTGCTAAGGGATGCTGGGACACAGACCGAAAGCTAACAGCTACCACAAATCACTAAAGACAAATTTCTACACAGCTTAAAAAGAAGCAGTTATTTGCTTCTTTATGCCATAAGGCAGTGGTTATCTCTAATTTTTTTGTTTGTTTCTTAAGAAGCCAGACATTTAAAGGCACCGATGCACCTGAATGCCACTGGGAGGCTGAAACAGGTAACACTAAGGTTTTACCCTGATGTCGAACCCTAACCACCAAACATCCTCAGCCCACTCCCTCCTTGTTGGCCTATGAGGAAGAAAGTTTGCTGCTGACAAGGAGTCAAGTGACCCAGGAGAAGGGGATGTTTCTCATTTGAAAAAGACCAACCATAATGAAAAACCTCTCTCTGCAAATTCAGTTTCAGTGCAGCTATCCCTACCAGCTGTGCCTACTGGGCTTCTCTTGGGCTGACCAAGTGACACAACAGAGAGGAATCAACAGGAATGAAGTCTCCAGCAGCAAGATGCAGTCCAGCATCGTGGAATTCAGTGTTGCTCCCCACTCTGCACACCTCACCACCTGCACGTTGCGCCACTGGTTTTGCTGTTAGCTGAAAAACACACCCATGGCCCTAAGCAACAAAAAGCAGTACCAGGAAAACTGCAGCTCCTCCCCACCTCCGCACTTGCACGCGTCTGACTGCTCCTGCACGTACCACAGGGAGGTACGGCTACCGGGTCACTTTTACTGCGTGAGACACGAGCTGTCCCCACGCTGAGCCTCCCCAGCGTATGTGTCATTCGCTGATTTACTTCCACGCCACGTACACGCAAAGCGCCAGCGATTTCCCGCTGCCGCGGCCAGCTCGCCGCCCCCCGCCGCGGGACCAGCCTCGGGCCCGGCCCGGGGCGCTGCCGTCTGCCCGCCGAGGGGAAGGGAAGCGCCGGGAGCGCGGAGCCCTACCCCGTTGGCGGCAGCGATGCGGACGATGAGCTGGATGGCGTCCCTCATGTAGAAGCGGCCGTCGCCCCCCACCACCAGCGTGGCCTCTTGCCGCTCGGCCGGCGGCACGGTGGCCAGGATGCTCTGGATGAAGTTCTCGGTGTAGTTGGCCTTGCTCTGGAAGACGGTCACCCGCTTGCGCAGCCCGCTGGTGCCGGGCTTCTGGTCGCCGTACGGCTGGGTCTTCACCGCCGCGATCCGCACCATGGCCGGCCGCCGCTGCCAGTTCCGGGCGGCCGCGGCCCGGGGGGGGGGAAGCCGCGGGGGGGGGGGCGG